>CABHPR010133348.1:0-36368 GCA_902168415.1 Peromyscus melanophrys | reverse complement strand
GAGAGAGAGAGAGAGAGAGAGAGAGAGAGAGAGAGAAATGGATGGAGAGAGAATGGGAGGGGGGATTACTCACAAAGACAAAATTCCCTTTCCAGAGAGGAAATCATGATGTCAAATGCACCACAAAAAAGATTCCTATTTACAATCTAATAAAGATGTTGTCTGAACTTTGTCTACTTGGTACAGCCTAGAGTCATCTAAAACAAAATTCTCAACTCAATAATTTGTTGGATCAGATTGGCCTGTGGGCATGTCTGTTGGGGTTTGTTTTGCTTATTAACTCAAATGGGAGGATCCAGCCCACCATGGGTAGTGCTGTGTCCTGTGCAAATGGTTCTGGGCTGTGAAAGAAAAAAAAAACAACCCCCCCCTCAACAAACAAACTAACAAAACAGCAAACCCTGACAGGGGAAACCCAGGGGAATCAAGTGCCCATTTAATCTCACAAGTTACAGTCCTTCACTGAGGGACATCAAGGCAGGAACTCAAGCAGGGGCCTGGAGCAGAAACCATGGAGGAACACAGCTGGCTGGCTTTCTGAGGTCGAGCCAGCCTCCTTACACAGCCCAGGACCATTTTCCCAGGGAACAGCAACAGAGAGAAAACTAGAGCAGATGTTAAAACAACAGCTGGACCTGCTTTAGGCCAGTGTTGGAGTTTAACCTCAGCACCTCTCTCTTGTCCTTAAACCACAGCGCTGCACCTCAGAAACTATCCTGCACTTTCATTTATGAAAGGATTTCAGGGCAATAAGTCAACCATCTCACCTCTGACTTAATTTTTAAACTTTGCTTAACCTTTGAACTTGCCTATGAATTACACCTGTTCAGCACTACAACTTCAAAAGCCACAAAGTCACACTCCAGTATGATTGTCTCTCTTGAAAAACCCACACTCACACTTGGGTGTGTATGAACGGTCTTCCTTCAGCTTCACCTGGACTCATTCATAAGGTCCGGGCCACACCTGAGAGAAGGTCCTCTTGGGGAAGGAACTCCTAGTCTTACAGCCTGCTAGCAGGCCTCTGACTGCAGGTAACAGCCGCCTTGAAAAGAGCTATTGTGATCACCATTTACCTATGAGGAAACTGAGTCTCAAGCAAGCTAAGTAATAGCACAAGTCATAGTTAACTTCATACCCAAGCTTGGCCAATTCTAAGGCCCATGGGCTTATCACCCTGCCCCATGATCTAACATGGCAAAGTTGAGGCTTGCAAAGACCAGTGAACGGACCACTACCAGGGGCAGTGACCTTCACTGAGAAACAATGGGTACGGGGCAAAGTTCGTGGGGATTTGGAAACAAGAACATTAGATTTCAGATCTTGACTGGGGTATTGTGTAAACGGAACTCTGAATCAAGTGAATCTTTCCTGAGTCCACTATGCCTGCTTTTCTTTGTCTCATTTTTCAATTAATTTAGAACTCTTTTGGGGTCCCATACATACCCTGTGCAGGGCAGAGCTTGACTTGGGGCTCCTCAATATAGAAGAGCTCGACTTTTTTACTGTTGACTACTGAAATGAACAGAGCTACCCAATTTTTCAAACATATCCATTTTCCCAGCAAAAAAGAAATGCTTTATAGTAAAAACAGTGTGAGAGAAACCACCCAGTAGGTTATAATAAGCCTTTAGGCTTGGCTGACAATTTTGTTGTATTAACTGCATCTGCCAGGCATTGGCTCAGCACACTGGGACCACCCATTTCACCGTCCTTGTGTACACAAACTTGACAGGGCTCCCTGGTTATGTCACAGCTAAATATTATCCAAACACTGACAAGAAACGCAATTGCCTGTTGTGAGCTGGATATATTTTCTTTGTTTTGTTTCGGGGTATATTATCAGTCCACCCAGGATATTTTATTTTCAGAAAGATAGTCTCAGAGAGCAGTGGGTGGATTTTTGCAGTTTGGTATTGTTTATACAGGACTGGGTTGGGGGTGGCGGAATTGAAGAAAAATCTGAACCTAATTTCTGTGCCCTCCTCTCTTACCTTAGATAAGGGGAATGCTGCCCACGCACAAGAACATTCACACAGAGCAATGTTGAGGGGAGAGTGGGGTTTTGTTTTTAGCAAATGTATCCCTTATTAGGGCCTCTTTTCCAAGTCATTTTTAAATTATAAACTGTTCTATTCTGTTATCTCTTTCCTTGCAGTTTGGAAATAACCTGGGTGCCTGTGGTTAGAACAGAAAGGAAGGCAGCTCTCTCATCGAACATTTGTTTGTGAGTGAGAAATGAGACACTTTGACAGACCTTTAAACTCCACATGGTCATTGGTGAATTGCTGAGCATTTCTCCATTTTACTGGTGAAGAAAAGCTGAGGCCATCACCTATGTGTTAGGTCCCCAAGAATCATCCCCACCCCACCCCAATGCAAATGGCTGAGGTGCCTGTTACCATATCAAAGCAGATGTTGGCTCTGGCTCCCAGGCTCTCCCAGCATTTTGAGAACCTGTTGTAGAGTTCTGGCTCTTTCTCAACACTTCTCACTCCCACCTCCCACCCTAAAGCTCCCCAGCCCCCGAGCTTCACTTCCTTTTCCCCAGATTCTCTTTCCTGTATAACCTCGCCATCTTAGTTTCCATGCTCTCTCCTGGCTCCACCCTTGGCCTCTTGGTTCTTCTTCCTTTCCTGGTCCTCTCTTGTGTCCTCCCTTCCTTCTCTTCCTCTCTTGCTCTCCCTTCCCACCCCCTGCCCCTCTCATGAACATTCTGGCCATGTTCAATCTGCTACTTTCCCCCTCTGCTCTTCCAGATGTCTCTGGCTATTCGCTCCCTCATATCTACAATAAGATCCTTCTCCTCAACCATACCATGGAGAGGTCATGTCCTCATTTCATCCGTCAGGGAGCTTGCCCCACAGCCACTAGAAAGAGAATCAAGGTTTCTAAGACCAAAGTGACCAAAGGATTTTTTTTTCTTATTTGGACCCAGGGCGCAAAGAATAATGTTTCAAAGTACATTTGAAAAAATACAAACTGGGGTTAGAGAGATAGCTCCATTGATAAAATGCTTGCTGTGGAAGCCTGAGGGTCTCAGTATGTGACCCCCATTTGTAGTGTTGAGATGGCAGAGACAGGCAGATCCATAGTCTCTTTGGAAAGCTCTACGCCAGTGAGAGACTCTGTATCAGAAAACAAGGTGGATGGCATCTGAGGATCAACAACCCAGGTTGACCTCTTACGTGCATGTGCGTGTACACACATGTGTGCACACATACCACACACAAATACAAAAAGACATGTGCATAGCACAAATACCTGAGGTAAGCAAAGTGACCCGAATGTCCGCATCCCAAAGTGAGGTGCCTGGTGAACATCTATGCAAAACTTGCAGAGGATGTGTGCAAAGCTGTGCTTTGTGACATCGTAGTGGATGATCTTGCAGCACCAAGGACGAGGCTCTTCTTTAGGGAGATGTGCACAGGCTATGCATCCTGTCTTCTTCACTGAAAGGTTTTTGCACCCCAATAAGCCTCTCTGCCAATGCAGCCAATCCAAATCAAACTAAATCAGACCGAATTAGAAAAAGCCCTGGTTTAATGGGTAAAGCATTCCCAGTGATTCCCCCTCCCCCCGCCCCCAGAGAGGAGATGGGGATGAGAGACCAGAGAACCACGTGTCTATTTTCTGGGATGCAGCTTAAATACCCTGTGGGAGTGGTCTTGAACCTCTCTGGGGGAGGAGCTGCATTTGGCCGACTTTGAAGGGGCGGATTTGGGGAAAGAGATGGGGGAGGGGAGTTGAGGTGGATCTTCCCCCAGAACATTCCAGACTCTTTGGGTATATGGATGCCAGGGTGCCAGGGGCTGAGGGGGAGCTCCCACCAGAACACTCACATAGGTCGGAGAGGAGGCTCCTGTTTTCTCAGTTCAAGCCAAATGTGATGGCTTAGACTGTGTCCACTGGACTCAGAAGAGCCTAGGAAGTGGCATTTGATGCATGCCTGACAGATCCTGTAGGCAGGTGACCTGTGAAGTAGCTGCAAGTGGCCAACAGAAAGGCTCAGTGAGGACAAATGGTAACTCAACAGCAGACAAGTGAGAGGCTCTAGAGTTGGGGGGCGGGGGACCGGACGGACCAACTGGGGGACATTTTGGGAGGATTCAGATGAAACCATCTTGAACTCCATCCACAGAACTCTCTGGAAGGCTAATGTGACTCCAGTAGAGAGTGGATGTCAGATGCCCACAGGCTTAAGAGGAATTATAAATATCTATCCAGTGGAGAAATTGTAAGCATTGCAGCTCAGATGGAAAGGTATCCTGGCAGTCAGATGTGGAGGAATACCACAAAGTCACTGTAAGCGCAGCAGCTTACAGCTCTGCTCCAGGGAAAGGTTCCCCTAGGCAAGTGTGACAACTGTGCTCTGGCAGCAGAGGGTTTCCCCAGTACATGTGATACAGCTCTGCCCCAGAGAAGTGTTAGAGCTCTGCTCAGGTCAGGTAAAGTGTTAGAGCTCTGCTCCATTAGAGGAATGCTTCCTCAGCCAAAGTGTTACAGTTCTGCTCTGCTCTGGTGAAAGTTGTTATAGCTGGACTCACTCCAGTGAAAATGCCACACTGCACAACAAACTTCACTGGAGAGATTTATTGGGAAGGAAGAATCCAGGAGGGTGGCTGCCTCAGGTGAGAAACAGCAGCAAACTGAGCAGGGCACAGAGCTTATATAGGGCTTCTTGGGGGTGGGGTGGGGTGGAGCTTTCCAGGGTGGCTTAGGATTGGTGGATTTCTGTGATCTGATTTTAGGGCAAGCTCAGGGTTTGGGGGGATTTCAAGCCCTGGTCCTGGGGTCAAGTCAGGGTCAGGGTTTTTTTCCCCTCTATGGCCCTTTTCCCTCTACAGAAATTATGGAGAAAGTATATGCACTACAGAAGCTGCAATCCCATGGGCATCTCTGGAGAAACCCATGAAAACACCTCACAAACTAACCAGCTTTGGGATTCTGTATACAGTGGAGACAATGCCGTGCATTCCAAATCCCAGGTACAGACCACACATCCGAGCTCCCCTTGCTATTGAGTATAGCTATGTGACCAAGTCACAACCAGTGGCGTATGGACAGAAGTAACAGGGCAGACAGACACCTTCTTACCTGACTGCATGGTACTTCCTGTGGGATCCTCAACGCCACTTCTCTTTCCCCACCATCTGCACAGCTGCCGAGAAGCCAAGGGCTGGAGGAAGCAGGTTCTGAACTCACCAGGGGCAAGGCAGGCCTCTGCTGACCTCCTCAGGTGTTGATTCATGTTGCCTGTGATGTGGGTGAGGAGCACACCTTCCCAGTGAAGGCGGCTTACCATGGCGGAAGGACAAAGGAGCATGTGTCTGTGCTTATGGTCAGTCTAAACATGAGTGGTGTATTCCAGCACCTACCTCTGCCACATTCCCTCTGAGACAAACAGGGAGGGCCGTTTCCACCTCTTAACTCTTCCTCTCCCACCAATCTTGCTCTCCAGCAGTGGAGAATCGATCGGACCTGGTGTTTGACTAGGAGGAAATGAACTAGGAAGAAAAAGAAGCAGCTAGCATGCCCTTGACCCACTCCAAACCAAACTTTCAACTTGGCTGAGGGGACAGGGCATCCTTAATTGGGATAACAAAATAAATATTTTTAATGTTGGTTTGGGTTGGATATTCAGTTTAGTACAATAAGAGAGATCTTATAATTAAAACTTTCAAGTGTCTTTGCATGATCTTAAATATCTGGGAGAAATACGAGAGCAGCTTAGAATTTTATCTAGAGGCACAACAGAGCTGGCCGCTGAGTGAGAGAAAAGAAAATGTTGTTTTACTATATTCTATGTAGTCAAGCTCATTTAACAGAAGATTAATATGTCTGGATTGTTGCCACTTTGTGGCCAATGTTATTCAGTGATTGACTTTGTACCTACAAACAACAAAGTTACTCTCTCCTGGAAGCCAGATGTCTGAATCAGTCAGTGTGCTACTAGGGCCTCTTTCCCTCTGGAAACTTGTGGGGAGAGTCTCTCTCTGTCCCTCTAGGCCCCAGAGGTTCCATCATCCCTTGGCTCCGTTGGCTTATGGCTATATCACTTCAAGCTCGGCCTTGTTTTCATCCCATTGTCTTCTGCCTGTGAAATCTCCCTCTCCCTCATTCTAAGCAGAACACTCGTCATGGGACTTTGGGCTTGCTTGCTTGCTTGCTTGGCAATCTCAACTTGATTATAAAATGCCTTTTTTTTTCCAAATAAGGGAAGAAATTAAATAATTCCTAGAGTCAAGTGAACATGAAAGCAAAACTTTTGAGCTACAGCCAGGGCAGTTCAAGAGGAAAGCTATAGCTCTAAGTGCTCACACTGAGAAATGAGATTGCTCAAATAAATAACCTAATGATGCATCTCGAGCCAGCACCTAGAAAAACAAGAACAATCCAAAACCAGAAGCAGTAGATGGCAGGAAATGATGAAGATTGGAGAAGAAATTAGTCATGGGACTAAAAGAGCAGTTTACATAATAAAAAGGAGCTGGTTCTTTGAAAAATAATCAGTAAATGTAATCACCTCCTGGCCAAACTAACCACAAGGAGAGGAGACTCTCATTAATAAAATTAGTGGGCGCACACATTCACACACACACACACACACACACACACACACACACACACACACACACACACACACACACACACACCCCTGCCAGAGCCCACTAGACTGTAAGTTTCACAAGTTGGGAGGGCAGTTTCTATTAGTCATTTACCTCAGTGCCTAGAACAGGATCTGGTTTGGAGTAGAGACTGGAGAAAAGTGTTCAAATTTGGCCCTTGTCTGTAAAAGGCAACTCAGCATCTAAGCTTTGTGTTCCAGCTCCTTGTCTGAGCTCTGCCCGTTTTGACCTAGCACTGTCCCAGACAAATACTCAGTGGTGATGTTTGGTTTCTTGTTATCTGCATGTTGTTTTCAAGTGTTTGTATGTGTTTCCAAAGCCTCCCTGTAAGCAGAACTGAACTTTCTGGCTCTCTCTGTCTCTTGCCCCTTCTTAGAAATGTTTTAGGCAGTTAATAAAAAGATTGCTGATAATTCCCCTCATTAAATCAGGAAGATGAGATTTCTGTAGACTGACTGGTGCTGACAGCCCCCCAGGAGAATCACACTGATTGGTCTCCTATGAGATAGAGGTCAAAATAATTTAGTTCTTATTATGTGGGTGAAAACATCTCCAAGCTTGTTTATATTGCTTCTTGATTACTTTGCTGAGTCTTCTCGTTAACACATTGGGGGAAAGAAATATAATTCAAAGTCACCTTTGAGAAAATGATCCATCAAAAATAAAAATAAACTTCAAAAAGGAACCAGTGAGGTAATTTGGGGACAGAGAATGAATGGTTGTCATTCAGGCTGTGAAGTACCTTCCTATGCACAGGACAGGTGAGAACATTGGGCTTCATACTACAAAGAATACAGCTGTTGTTCACTGGACGCTATCATGCCACGGGCTCTGCAGGAGCCTATGAAAAGGCAATACCATCACCTGATTCAACTAATATGCTCATTGAGATGTCAGTGAACTGTCCCAGGCCACATGGGGTCTCAGGGGCTGAGCCCAGTCCTCAGAGCTGATTATTGTACCCAGCCTGGTACTGAGCATATCTCCAGAGGCACCACAAGCAAAGGAAAAAACTCTTCCCCAACTGGAGCTTTCAGTTCTACATTATATTTTATAAAGGACTGGGCATGATCTGAATAGGAATGTAAGTGGCAGAAATGTCTAAAGAAAGCATAAACTCCATTTGCTCAGGGAAGAGGGTGTCCCACATCTTCTTGCTACAACAATGCTGCCTTAGACCCTTCCGATTGTTTAAAACAACAAAAACAACACAACAAAATCCCTACAGACTTCAAGCATTGTAAACAGCACCAATTTGCTCCTCACAGTCCTGGCAGCCAGGAAGTTCAAGATCAAGGTGGGCAGGCTTGGGGTCTGCTGAGGGCCTGCCTCCTGGTTCACAGAGGATCATAGACTGACATCCTCCATGGCTGTGCCTCTGGGTCGTCTTTTACAATACAGGCCGATTTTGGACCCAGGACATTGCCTCCCCAGTGGTGACTGATCTCAATTGTATCTATTGTAGTTGGTCCTGGTAGCTCCCACAGCTTCTCCAGAGCCCTGTGTGAAGGCAACAGTGGTGCACGTCTTCCTGTGGACCAGCCGCCCCAGCCTGGCCTTCCCCTTGATGATGTAGTAGGGGACCCCCATCTTGCAACACAGGGCAGGCAGGAAGAGTCACCCGCTCAATGGGATCTGCATCGTGTGAGACCACCACTAGCTGAGCCTTCCTGTTCTCCACCAAGGTGGTGACTGTATTGAGCCCCGCTCGAAGGACAGGAGGTCTCTTAGTGCGGACGCCCCCTTGGCCAGCAGCTCTCTTCTCAGCACAGTCCAGCGGCCTTGCTTCTTCTCCCGCTTTGTCTCTGCCCTGCACTTCTGAGCAAGCTAGCTCAGTTGGGTGCTGTTTGATTGCCCAGGGCCTGGGTGAACTGGTTAGTCACAGGAAATTAAGCCACATACAGAGGACGGCCTTTTGCCACTGCAGCCTGATGTGGCTGGCAGGGCCATTGGACGAAGCAAGGCCACTTGATGAAGTGAGTGGGGTGTCTTTGGGGATGGGTGTCCTCGTAATGTCAAAGTTCTTAGGCCTTTTCTCAAACAGGATTCACAACCTTTTTGACTTCCTGCTTCTTCATGGCGGTGGAGGCTGGGGCCTCTTTCTTTACCTTGACTTTCTTTGGACATCTTGTTCCACTGGATAAAAGGGAATTTTATTCGTTTTTAACCTATGAATTTGGAATGGTCCCAAAACCAACATTAACTCTATAGGCTACGTATTTCCTAAACCTTCTCATTATAAAATATCTATTTTTCCTGCACCAAATCCAAATAGGCACACAGAATAGTAAAGTTAATTTAAGATTCTTAAGATCAGTATTGCATTTCACAATGAATCTTTCACAGGAACCCTTAGGGCAGTAGGAAGACAGAAAGAAAGGCCACTTAAGTACCGTTCTCCATACAATTCCAAACAAAATGAAGCTGGAATTACAGTGTAGCAGGTCATCCGATCTTATTCCCATTTCACTGCCCTGACCCTGTATCACAACTCCCTGATGAGTGTTTGCTCTGGGGATGTGTCAAGCAGCACCCGAGTCTTCTCCGTAGCTACCCTGCTGTGTCACTTGCTGGCTTTCCTTATGTTAAGTAATGGGGACTCATTTTTCTACCACAGGCAAATTAGACCACTCCCCAATCTGTGTGTGAGGAAAGGTGAGCCATGCCAGGACTGTCCTTTGGAAGATTTGGACTCTTCACTGAATTCAACCGACCAAAGTGACGCTTTCTGTGAGTGGGACAACTTGAACACCCAAGCCAAAGCAAGTCTTGTCGAAATAGCAGCTGTTCCAGGTGTGTCTGGGGTCAGACTTGAACTCTACATCTGCACACGTCTATTTTCTGGTCTCCTTCCCCCACCCCAACCCATTTCAGAAGAGCTCGCTCCATGTGCTCTTTGTCATTAAGAAGACTACCGGAAGCTCCAACTTTACATTTTAATCTCCCCACACTCTCATTTCCCCATGGAAAATTCCCAGAGAAAGATGATTGTCTTGCATTTGGCCTTGTTTTTTTTCCTGTCTTTGTCATTTTTCCCGTTACTGTGATAAAATACCTTGACAAAAGCATGGGGTTTATAGTTCAAGGTTGTAATCCATCATGGCAAGGAAATCCTGGTGGTAGGAGCTTGAGGCAGCTGGTCACATTCAATCCACAATCAGGAGGCAGAGAAAGATGAACGTTTATGCTCTCATTTACATAATCCAGGATCTCAGCCCAGGGAATGCTGCTCCCCATGATAGGTGCATCTTCTCACCTCAACTAGCCTAATCAGCATAATCCTCTACAGTCATGCTCAGGTGCATGACTCCCAAGTGTATCTGGGTATCAGGCTGACATTTGAGATTAACCATCATATCCTTCTCAAACCTGTCTCTGTGTCCCAGGGAATGGGAAACTATGACCTTCCACATGAGCATGTCTGAGGGATGAGTTCAGGCACTATTCTATTCAATGTAACTATTTGATTCTCTACCTAGAGATGTGCCCAGTGGGCAAAAACAACAGGGGGTTACCTCAGAAGTGTTTGTGTATTTGGAGTAAATCTTACACTGATGGTATTTGCTGAGTTTCTGAAGCTTAACATTGAAGGTTGATGCATTCACTTTCCGTTACTACAATTGAAAATGGAAATCATCAGAGAAACGGATTCTTTTTTTTGTTCACATCTTTGGAAGTTTCAGTCTATGGTCAGTGGGTTCCATCATTGTAGATCCGGCAAGGCCATGCTTCGTGGCAAGAAGCACATGGTGGAGCCAGCTGGTCAGTTCCTGGTAGCTAGAGAGTGAAAAACAAGAACAGATCAGCATTCTCCAATCCCCTTCAAGGGCCAGCATCTCTTGGTAAACCACATCTCTTAGTGGTTGCTGTAATTGGTGTAGGAGAGGTCCAGTCTACTGTGGGCAACGCCATTCCCTGGCAAGTGGTCCTGGGTTATATAAGGAAGCTAGCTGAGCATGAACATGTGATGAAGCCATCAGTGTTCTCCCATGCTTTCTGCTGTACTTCTTTCTCTGTGAATTCCAAGATCAAAGTCATGCTGCATGAAACAGCAAGCAAGGCTGCCTTCAGGTTTCTGTCTTCCGGTTTCTGTCCTTGTCTGCCTTGACTTCTCTCAATGATGGACTATAACTGGAAATATAAGATAAAATAGGCCCTTTCATCTGCAAGTTGCTTTTGGTCAGAGTGTTTGGTTTTTGTTTGTTTGTTTGTTTGTTTTTTATCACAGGGACAGAGATGAAAGTCAAGACAAGCCTCTGTCACTCAGGAATCTTAAGCCACATCTGGCAGGCAGCTGGATTTCCTGCCACAATGCAGAAAGTGACAGGAAGGCGGGCTCCTTTGGCTTGGGGACAGGAAGATCGAGGACCGAGGAAGACTTTTGCATTTGTCATTAAGGTTTGGGAGGCATGAAGTCACACTGTGGGGTCTTTAAGAACGGGGTCTGAACACACATGTGTGTGCTTGGGGATGGTGTCGAGGATGAAGCCCACACACATTCGGTTCTTCAAGCCACACATCACCTGGTGGTGACCATGAAGTCCATAAACTTGGCAACAAAGAGAAGAAACGGAATCACAGAGAGGCTGCAGGACTAAGTATGAATGCTGGAGCCTTTCTGAGTTTAAGGAGGCATCTGGAGGAAGTAAAGATATGGGAGAGAAAGTAAGGGGCAGGAGCTCATGAATATAAGAAGATACGCATTTTTCAATGCCTTAAAAATCTGAGATCATTTTATTCCTATCAGTAAAATATTTTTAAGAATTTACTCCTTACACTGCACACTGCATTCACTTATTTATAATCCCCAGCACACACAGCTGTGTTCAGACCCCATTCTTTTTTTTTTTTTTTTTGGTTTTTTGAGACAGGGTTTCTCTGTGTAGCTTTGCGCCTTTCCTGGAGCTCACTTGGTAGCCCAGGCTGGCCTCGAACTCACAGAGATCCGCCTGGCTCTGCCTCCTGAGTGCTGGGATTAAAGGCGTGCGCCACCAACGCCCGGCCAGACCCCGTTCTTAAAAACCCCACAGTGTGACTTCATATCTCACAAACCTTAACGACAAATGCAAATTTATAAATTATTCACATGTATCATTCTTACATGAAATTTAAGATTGTGCAAAAATGGATATTTTGAAAGGACAATATGAAGAGAAACCCTTTAAAATGGTTTTGTTTGTTTTGAAGATCAATTTAACAGTTCACTTTATAGCAACAAGAAGGTAGACTGTAACCTCAGCTCATTTGGCATTTGATTTTATGTCACAGCTATAGGAAACACTTCACCAGGACACACAGGCCTAGCTGGAGGGAAGGCATCATTTATTTTGCTCACCAAATAATGATGCTCTTTTTCATTCCCACACATCAGTTTTGTGAGTATTGTTGAATTCATCTAGGAAATGTCTACCTTCCCAATGTCCATCACTTGTTCTTGCAAACAAACCAAAAGATACTCTATCCATTACTTTCAACAAGAGGCATGAGAACCACAGAAATTCTTTGCTAGGGAATTTTTTTTTTCTTGAGTCATAACTTACATAGCAACATATGCTTACCCAGAGATCAATAGAGATTTTCAAAGCCCTACAAAGTTCAGCCACCCAGTTTTACTAGTTTTACTCCATATGGCCATTTTTGTAAGTAAAAGCATAAATTGTTTGGAGAAGCATCATGAAATTGTGGAAAACTTCTAATATCAGTTTTAAAAAATGATATCTCTGTAGCGTAAATACATCCCAGAGAACAACGATTTTTTAACTGGCTGGCTTTGACAGAGCTGGAAGGAGCTGTGTGTGACACCAGAAGAGGAAAACAATCATCAGTAACACCAGCTGTGAACCTTGCTGTGCATAAGGATGACTAGCTTGGTAAAATATGCCCACTGGTGCGATGGTGTTACCAGGGTTATGGTAGCAACCAACTATTTAATTGGATTTAAGGCTGTGGTGATATTTTATTTGTGATGAAATGTGATATTTTATTTGTATGTTAATAAATAAAGTTGCCTTGAAACCGTTCTGGCTGTTGGATTCCAGCTACATAAGGCCTGCCCCACAAGACAGAACCCGTGCCTGGAACCATTATCAGGGTCACCAACCTTTGGCTAGATTGGTCGTAGCCTTTAGGAGAGAACCTACCATTATTTTGCTAAATGAACGTAGTATTAAGCTAACTCCAAATGACTTCTCAATATACTCATATGTGGTGGTTTGACTGAGAATGGCTCCCGTGGGCTCATGTATTTGAATGCTTGGTTCCACTTTGGTGGAACTGTTTGGGAAGGATTAGGAGGTATGGCCTTGTTGGAGGAGGTGTATCACTGGGGGTGAGCTTTGAGGTTTCAAAAGTTCATGGCATTTCCAGTTAGTTCTCTCTGCCTAGCTGTGGTGAGCTCTTAGCTACTGCTTTAGTCTCACATCTACCTGCTTGTCTGTCATGCTCTCTGCCATGATGCTCATCGACTCTAACCCTCTGAAACTGAAGCCCTAAATTAAATGCTTTTTTTTTTTTATAAGCTGCCTCGGTCATCTTGGTCCATGGTATCTTATCACAACAATAGAAAAATAACTAAGATGCCATACATATGCATCTCTCAAATCTCATCAGAGAAGCTCCTCCACCCCCAATAAATGGTGATTAAAACAGAGATCCACAACTGGTCAATGTGCAGAAGAAACTGTGGAATACTTAGCCCTAGGTGTGACACACACGCACACACACACACACACACCAATATTTCCTCTTCCAAAGACTCTGGGATCATTGCAGAAAAAGAGGTGGGAAGATCGTAAGAGCCAGAGGAGGTGGATGACAATTAGGAAACAGTATTTTCTGGACACAACATTGCAGATGCACGTAGGAACTCACAGAGATTGGGACAGCATGCACAAGTCCTGTGAGAGGTGAAGCCAGACAAAACCTCAGCATGGAGTGCGTAGGTGGCATTGAATTCTCTCTCACCTCCTGCTTAGGAGCTCTTGGCAAGTGATAGCTACTTGGAGAAGGAGGGTCAGTTTCCTTTAAGGCTGTGGCTACTGGTTGGTTGAAAATCGACTCCTGAAAGTTGCCCTTTGACCTGCACATCTTGATGCTTTCATCTTTGCCTAACGCTTTCATCATTCAGAAATGGACCGTGACTCAGCTGATTATCCCAGAATAGTCTGTCTGCTTCCAATCAGCTCTGGCAATGTGAAGTCATTTCCCCCTTCCTGAGCCTAATAGATACCTATTTATGCAAAGATAAAAAATCTTTGCACTTCCAGGAAAAAGGGAAGACCTGGAGACTGAAAGTCAGGGACCAGATGGTGCTAGGGCTAGCAGGATTTCATGCCACTCAGGAAATGAAGCAATGTGAGCAAGGAAAAAAGCAAACTGCAAATGGATTTCCTTTTAATAACATGTCCAAAGAGTAAGACAAGGGACATTAGGCCCCCCACTCAGAAAGAGGACAGATTTGACTTGTTGCCGTAGTGGACTCTGAATCATTGGCAAGTGGGCAAGGTTTATCTCTGAGTACTCAGCCTCCCTGTTCTTAGCAGGATTTCTAATATTTCCTAGAGCCCTTTGCAATTTACAGAGAGCTTTCCGTGTTGGTGGCACCTTCCTTATATCCTCCCTGGCTCCTGTGGGCTTTTATCAGATCTGATCTCAGAAACGCATTTGCTTAACTCATTCCCAGTAAACAGTGTCAAATCCTTCATGGAAGACAGGGTCAAACTGAAAAAAAAAAATTATTCAAACAAAGGCAAAAATTACTGACAATGTTGAATGTGTGACCTTTCCAGTGGCATTTGTAATTTTTTCCAGAAAATAAGGTCCTAAGTTAAACAGATGAATCTCAAATTCTTTGTGTCAGGCAGTAGGAGGGGCTTTTCTGGGCATAGGACTTGAAAATGTCCTTTTGTGATAGTCTTGAAATAGCTTTTGTGTACAGGAAGTCATTTTGCTAGTTGGCAAGGTATTCCTTTCTCTCTCCAGGCCTGTATAGCTGGTAGCAGGCATTTCTTAGGTTGGTTGAAATGAATTAATGAGTTTATATTTCAAAATTATCCCAAAACATAGCTTCCCGGGATGTCAGCAGTTGGGGGACTCTCTCACCTTTGTGTGGTTGAGCCTTTTATAGATCAAGAACTAAACCACCAGGAATTTTGGACCATTTTAAAGTTAGAGCCACAAAATTCCCAGGTTTTCGTAATCAGAGAAGTTGGCAGTACGAAAACAAAGCATTGCATTGACTGAGAGGGTCTCTTTAAATGTACTATAATTTAGACACACACCAAAAGAAAGACTCGTCCTTTGTGGCCTTGTTATTATGCCAAAAATGTAATTAAATCATATAGGAGCAGTGTAGACAGTACCATGTCTATTGGTGTCTGTCAAGATATTTATCTGTCATAATGTAATCATTACCTTTTGTTCCTACATCAATCAACAGTTCCTGAGTTCGATCTTTTATATTCAGTATAAACATAGCATATCCAAATTCAGTATATCAAGAAATTAATATGTGGCAGAATTCTAAAATACTCATCAGATTTTTGTTAATACAGTTTTTACTACATTGTAAAATATTCCCCTCCTCGCAACACAGCACTGTTGAGCTATTGGGCCAGTGTTAGCTTCAGATCATCATAGACTTCTTTCCTTTTGGTACAAAGCTCCCCATTAGCTCAAGCCTCAAACTTGTTATGTGGCTCATGTTAGCTTTGAACTCACCCTCTCCCTGCCTGAGCTTCCCCACCAGCAGGATTACAGGTAGTACCACCATGCCGAATTCCCGAGCTTATCTTTAGAGAGCTTGTCTAGCTGTATGACGCCATCACGACAGAAACACAGAGCTCTATACTACCACTTTCTCAGCAAGACAAGAGTGACAGCCATGTGTTCTGAGTGCTATCAAAGTCTCTGTCACCATAGCACAGGGCGCCATTTGTCAAGTTCAGAAGTCCTCAGTGGTTCCAAAACAACACTTGTCCCATATCCTTCAAGCCCAGGGGTCATTGACTGGCATGGCTTCTTTGAAACAAACCTAATTCTACAGGAGGAGAGAATTGGCAAATCTTTCGATTCTTTCCCCCAGTCTCATGAGATCACCCGTGTGCTATCAGGTAATGTGTTGGTCTCTAAGAGTTTGATTTTCCATTCGGCTCCACATTTTCCTCTGCTTGGCCTTACAAGGAAGGAAAATTCCAGGTAATGATAAAGTCATTAAGATCTCGATTATCTGTTTGTTTTATGCTTTCCTCAGTATTTCCATTTTGTATTTAAAACTTGGGAGTTCATTTTAAAGGGCAAAGGTTACAATCAAGGTTAAAGTCACAAAATGGATTTAGAAACCGGGTTCCTAGGCCTCAGAGAGACTGTCCTTTCTAAGCTAGGCAGTGCTTTGTGCTGATTTTAGACATCTGAAGCTAGAATATTTAGAATTCAAACAATTTCTTACTTTCATCTACCCTGAGTCATCGGGGAAAAGTTGAAAAAAAATACAACAAAATAAAACAAGAAAATGATACAAAACAAAACCCAGTCGATTGTTTGGGTAACGTTGCCACATCATAACAAATATAACTATTTGTAAATATCATATGATGGCCTGGTACCCTTTTTTTTTTCAATCAGCCATCTTTACAGCCGTCTACTCTGAAATTCAAACTTGTATTATCATCAAGGAACAATTTGTTTCCACAGAAATATAATTGGAAATTTCAGCTATGAGTTTTGATGATTACTATCTTAATGAATGAACTGAGTTTAGCTGGATGTGAGGTCGCACAACTAAAATAAGCGAAAATTAGCTGAAAGGAAAATAGCATGTGAAAGAAAGGCTGTAGCAATCCAAATGCAAGTTGCAATCAGAAGCCAGCGCCCTTTAAGCATAATGAGGTGCATTTTACATGTAAATGCTCGCCGAGATCATCCTTTTAAAGTTTTCAATACGATGCCAGAGTCTAGGCAACGATAAGCAAAGAGTTATACTGATTACTGACAGGAAGAAATATCGACATAGAACTTGCAGTTTTGAGGATTCGTATTTTTCTGGGTAGGAGTCTGCAAAGAAATCTCCAGAGTGCACGGAAACTACTGGAGCAGGGACCCTGCCCCACGTGACTAGTTCTGACTAGTTCGTTTCCATCACTGCTCTCAGCAAACCTCTCCCCACCTGCCACTGGGGCTTCATTTCCTTCGCTTTTTACGTGTTTGCGCAAGCATTAACTACTCCTATGAGTTCGGTGATTGAATGATGAATATAATTTGACGTTTGTTTTAGGCATAATTGTCGTCTTGACGTAGCTTAGAGTCATCTGAGGGGGAGAAGCCTCACTTAAGGAGTTGCCTAGACTAGGCTGGTCTCAGGGCATGTCTGTGAGGAATTGTCTTGACTATTGATTGACGTAGGAGGGGCCAGGTCACCGTGGGCAGCATCATTCCTCGGTTGTCCGGGCTCTAGCCAAAGGCTAGCTAAGCCTCCGTCAATGAGTGAGCCAGAGAGTGAGCCACTTATTTCCATAGAGGAAAGCCAGCAGCATTCCTCCATGACTCTGCTTTCAAATTCCTGCCTTGAGTTCCTGCCCTGACTTCCCCCACTGAAGGACTGTCGCCATCAGCGACATGTGGTATGAAATGGAAGCATGAAATCAAGCCTTTCTTCTCCGAGGTTGCCTTTGGTGATGGCATTTAGCATAGTAACAGAAAGCAACTAGACAAGGCTAATGACTCTAGCAGCCAGCCTGGTGGAATGTCATTGCTGTCCCGGACCCCTCCAGTCCTAGGATACCTCCACCTTGTCACTGCGTCTCCTTTTCACCAAAACTACTGTGATCATTTAAACTGTTCCACTGTTGAAAAGTTCGGCTGTTTGCAGTTCACTCCTTTGCAGAATGCAAACTCTGTTTGATCTGATGCCTTGACGGCCCAATTTGTGTCTTCATCCTTTGTCTAGGATGGTCCAGCATATGAAAGACACCTCGTAAATACGTGTCCATGAAATATCTGAAAATTGAGGCACATAGGCTTAATCAGATCTCTTTTTCCCCCTCTAGAATGAACCTCAGTTCCAAGTTGCCACGCAAGGCAGGCATGGTTAGAAAACCAAAGAGACAAATAGAGAAACTGGAAACAAACAGGAAAAAGCAAAACGCAAGACTAAATAAAACCCGCAAAGCCAGAGAGTGGAAAGGAGCCAGAACAAAGTTTAAATGATTTTACAAGTAAACGGTCAAAAGCAAAACGAAAAGCATTAAAAGGCAGAAATAAATTTGAGGGAAGAGGCAGACGTAGGTTCAAAAGCTTTAAACTGTAGACTCAGTTGAGGGGTCAAAGAGGGCAGAGGACCTGGAATTCCAGGCACTACAAGTAAGCCTGGGCACTGGAAACATTTAGCTCCAGATTTTTCCCTTTTCTGCCATGTGACCCCACTGAGTCACACAGTCCAAGCTTCACTCTCTTGGACTGATGTCTTAGATCACTGTCACAGATACGTTAGACTGGGTTAGTCATAAACAATAGAAACCTTTTGCTTCCAGCCCTGGAGGCTAGAGAGTCCAAGACCAAGGTGTGGCAGCTCTGTTCTCTGCTGAGTCCCTTTCTACTTCATATATAGTGAGTGCATTGCAGCTACATTTTTCACCTGGGGTATCTCTAAGGCCTCTGGCTAAAGGACACTGATTCCATTCTTGGAGGCAGAACTCCAATGATTTGTTCATGGCCCAGAGACCTTCATCTCTTGACACTATAAAAAAAATGGATTAGATTCCTCTAAACTTTTTTAAAATTTATTTATTTATTTATTTATTTATTTATTTATTTATTTATTTATTCTGTGTGTTTGTGTACATGCTTGCCACAGTGAAAGCATGGAGAGGATGACCTGTGGTAGCTGGTCCTTCCCTTCTACCACGCAGGTTCTGGGGATCGAACTCCGACTACCAGGCTTGCACTCTTTTCCTGCTGAGTCATCTTGCCTATATGAGGATTGGATTTCAGTGTACATTCTGAGGGGCACAGTCAGACCATAGTGGCTGAAAGTATAGATAATTCTGTTCTAGGGGCTTAAGGGTGATGGACAAGCAAGGATCCTACACTAGTTCTGATTCTTACTAAGACTTAAAAAAGCTGCTCCTTTTATTTAGGCATTTCCAGTTCATAAAGAGAGGGCTCATGAGCAAAGCTATCTTGCTTCTCTTTGAGACTAGGTGTCTCCCAAAATCAAAGGAGGAGTGGAGGCTTGTATAGCAATTTAGTAACAGCCTGCACGGAATAGTTTGTACTTTCCTTTTCCTCATTACTAAGTACTTGGGTTTTTGGGGAATCCTACATCTGGAATGGAGAAGAACAAATTTCAATAAAGAATTGGACCTAGCAGATCTATTCTTCTCCATAACTCACTCTTCTATATACATGCTATATTTTCACCCTGTTCTCTGCATACTTCCACTGGGACACTCAGGTCCTTCACCCATGCCCATGTGTTCTCATCCTCTCCTCCTGGAGCCAATTCTTCACAACAGAGGTCTGTTCCACTCATTGTTACAGATGTACCCTGGGCTCCCCAGATCCAGAGGTGGAAGTTCTGACCCCAATTCAACTATATTCGGAGATAGGGCCTTTCAAGGAGTAATTACTGTTAGAGTTCATTGGAGCCAGACCTAATCCAGTAGAAATGGATTTGTAGGAAGAGACTGAGCTTTTGTGCTCACGGAAGACACAGTGAGGACCCAGCATCTTCAAACCAAGGAGGAGAGAACAAAGCCAGGAGAAACTAGCCCTGGAACACTTTCTCCTTGAATTTCTAGCCTCTGGAATTCTGATAAACAGCTTTCTGTTGTTTAGGGCGTGCAGTTGGCTACATTTATCTACTGTGACTAGGGAAGCGTCTTCCCTGACTTCATTCCAGTGTGTCTTCTCCCACTGCCCAAGAGCTTGAAGTATTGCTGTTTGTTTTGTTTTTTTCCAGTCTCCAGATATGAATTCGATTCCCCTGTTGGGTAACTGCATATGAGACATGGAGGGCTAAGGAGGGGAAGGGACCACTTTCAGATGCTGCAAGCACTGTTGAAATGAGCATCGTCTGGAGGGGGGAGGGTCCCTTCAGAAGACTGTAGTGCGGGATCCAGCTGTGAGGATGGCCCAAAGGCTCCGAGACAGTGATCAAGATGAACTTGGGTTCATTGAATGGTGCCTAAGCAGGGTGTGCTCAAATTCAGTCGTTCCTGATGGTGGTCATCCCCTCCTCCCCTGCTTGTGGCGGAAGTAGCAGCTGCCTCGACGGGCTACTTTAGAACTTGCCCAGCTTTCCCAACTCTTTTGTTTTAAGTGTTTAAGCAGCCTTTCCCGAATGCTTTTCTGGGTAAGACAGCTGAAGTGGTGTCTGGTTTTCGCAGATGAACTGTAATAGATACACCCTTATCTGCCCCTGGCATTGAGCACAATGTTTGGCCCATACAAAAGATTAACAGATGTTTATTGTCGGTGTTTCCATTGGTGATTTTCTATCAGTGTGTACCATTATCAGACAGAAAGTTAATAGGGAACACAAAATCCTGGGATCACTGAGACAGACTAAAACCACTGTCTTTGATTTTTAACACTTCCTCTCAGTGATCAAATACCCAAATTTGAAAAAGTACTGGTTCAAACCTTCATTGAGGCCTATGAGGAAAGAGATATACTGTGAAGCACTTGAGGTTCAGCGTCTCAGTTAATTTTCCCAATAACCTAATAAGGTATGAAATGTTATGGCTCCATTTTATAGATAAGAAAACTGAGGCACACAGACCTTAGAAAAATACCCAAGATCACAGAGCTAGTGAGTAGGAGATCTTGATATCTAACTTTATCTATGTGAACACAAGCCACAGGCTCATGACTCATGAACTCTTCTATTTGAATGATTTCCCTTTTGTAGTCCCCAAGGGGGACTCATATTCAAGTTTAAACTTAATTCCTCTAAATATTTTTCACTTAATAATATCCCAATCTTTCTGGCCAAGCCATTAATTTACTAAAGAAAGGAAATGGACTCACAGCTCCTGTCTGTCTAGCGAAGTAATAGTGTCTTGGGTAAACACATATACTTTAAAGCCTATGAAGATTGATTTAAGTCAAGGAATGAACTGAGGAAATAATCGCTCTCAGACAAAATTGTCATGCCAAGTTTTATTGTTATCTTTGAAATGGGGAATGCCAACAGTGACCCCGGGGTCTATCCATTTATGGGAGAAAGTGTTATGAGTTTTCAAGAATAGGTAGAAATACTATTATTTAGCTGCAGATTCCAACACTCATTTTCTTACTAATCATGTTTCTAACATTTTTCAAGATTGAATCTCTAAGTTTAATAAAATCCCATTATCTTCTAATATTTAGAAATTAATAATGTAGAACCTCATCCCCAGCTCTGAAGCTAGAATCCTGCTGCAGTCTCCCCTTCCTACCAGACCCTGTCCCCAAGGGATCACAAAGACCTTCTCCAACCTTCCATTCCCCAACTCATCCCAGTATCCCAGCCTCCAACACCAGCAGCCAATCACTGGGAACACACCAGCTAACTAGGCAGAACAGGGAAACAGGTAAGCTGACTGAAGACCCTCACCATTCCCTCCTCCCCTCCAAATCCAATCCAACAGTCTCCTCCCCAGTGTTAAAATAGACCACCAGCTGCAGCCTTCCATCACCCCTGCCCATATATTCTGTGGACTCCACAGTCCACGCCCTCCAAACAGCCCCCCACCCCCTGTTTGCTTGACCCCAGCCCCCAACGCCAGCAGGCACCCCCTGCTAACCCACAGGCCATGCCTGACAAAAAACAGGCAATCTGCCTGCCAATCTTCTCTTCTCTCTTTATGTCCCCAGATCCAATCCCCCAGTCTCATTCCCAGTGCTGCCATAGTACAACAGCTGCAGCTTTCTTCTTTGCTGTCCACATGTCTTGTGGATCCCATAGGACATCCCTTCCTAATCTTCCTCCCCCAACTCCGTCACTTTATCCCAGCCCCCCACCCCAACAGGCACCCCCTGCTAACCTAAACACCACTCCGCCCAGGGCAACAAGTAGGCTAAAGGCAGACCCAACCCTCTCCTACTCCTCCTGAGATCCCAGTGTTACCAGCTGAGCAGTACAGTAAAACAGCAACACACAGCCAGCATACTCTGAAAACTCAGAGAGGAAAGAGAAACCAAGGAACAAAGCACCCACCCAACAAAGACAAGCCCAGAAATCAGCACCTTAGACCTATAACCACCCTGAACCCAGATGCCTAGATGCTGGAGTAAAAGTACAACCAACAACAGCCAGGACATCTATGCCGAGAACACAAGGGCACCCAAGTTTGTAAAAGAAACAGTACTACAGCTTAAATCCCCTATTGACCCTCACACACCAGTAGAGGAAGACTTCAATACCCCCACTCTCACCATTGGCCAGGTCATCCAGACAAAAGCTAAACAGAGAAATGCTGGAGCTAACAGACGTTATGTACTAAATAGACCCAAAGATATTTACAGAACACTTCACCCAAACACAGATTATACTTTCTTCTCTGCATCTCATGGAACTTTCTCCAAAATTGTCCTCATACTTGGACACAAAGCAGGTCTCAACAGATACAGGAAAACTGAAATAAGTCCCTGCATTCTATCTGAGTACCATGGGTTGAAGCTGAATATTATCTACTACAGAAACAACAGCTCATAACTCACAGGAACTGAACAACTCTCTACTGAATGACTACTGGGTCAAGGCAGAAATAAAGAAATTAAAGACTTTCTAGAATTCAATGAAAATAAATGCACATCATACCCAAACTTATGGGACCCGATGAAAGAGGTGATAATAGGAAAGTCCATAGCACTAAGTTCCTACATAAAAAAGGAGATATTTCATACTAGCAACTTAACAGCACATCTGAAAGCTTTAGAACAAGAAGGAGCAGGTACACTTAAGAGGAGTAGATGGCAGGAAATAAGCTGAGGACTGAAATAAATAAAATAGAAATAAAGGAACAATACAAAGTATCAGTGAAGCAGAGAGTTGGCTCTTTGAGAAAATCAACAATAGACAAACTCTTATTCAAACTAACTAAAAGACACAGAGAGAATATCCAAATTAACAAAATCAGAAACAAAAAGGGGGACATAACAACAGAGACCAAGGAAATCCAGAGGATCCTAAGGAAATACTCCGACATAGGACTAAAACTTAAGCATCTGGAGAGCAATGCTCCTGACCCCACAGGCAAAAGTGTCATCTGTGGCATTCAAGGTGTACTGGAGAGAGATAAAAAGCCGGAGAACAAAATTGCCAAGTGCTGGCACACGCTGGCTCCCGAAAGCCATTGGGTCCCTGTTCTAAGTGTGGAAAAAGGCCATGCAGGCTAGTGAGTGCCTGGTCAGGCCATCATTTGAGCCTTGTTCAAAGTGCTTCCTAGAAAGACAACCAGTCAGCTGACTGCCCCCAGGCACCAAGATGGCATGGGAACATCAAACTAAGACCTCCAACAGACCTAGGCTTGGCCACGGGTTCACAGGGAACCCAGAACGCAGCATGGAAGCGATCTATTTCTTTCCTTCTCGACACCAGAGCCACTCTGGGAGTTTTGGGGTCTCACCTCTCCTCATTTCCCTATTGTTGGGGTAGAGAGGACAACCTTACTCATCCACCTCACCAGATTTAATTGTACTTTCAGGGTTACTTAATGGGAAAAGATTTTTCCAGCTAAGATAGGAGCTTTCATTTCATTGCTCCCTCCGTGTGCCTCACTCCAGACCTATCGGAAGTGCTTCTCCTCCTCATGCACACAGACAGGGCCCTGATCTCTGCCTTGTCCCTAATTCCAAAGAAATAAGTTTTCATACACCACAAACTTTTCTCTTCCCAGTTCCTCTCCTAACTCACTGCTCAGCTAATGGTGCAGGACCACCATAGAACTAGAGTCCAGAGATCATCAAGTAAGAAACTGTAACAGCTAAAAGGTATTTATACCCCCAGACCCAAAAGTGTCTGGGTTCTACAAAAACAGACTTTAATATAACCATCTATTACAATCTGTCTCTGATAAAGCTTAACATGTTCTAATCTCTTTGTCTCTCTCATTAACAGTAACCAATATAAGCAGAGTACTAAACACCACAAATGGTCACTAACCTTCTCATGGCTGCTTCAAACGTCCCTGAGGCAAGGAGAAGGATCTATGAATCAGCACAAGTTACCCAGATCATCGTCACAGTAGGGGTAAGGGCTGGGGCATACGTACCCAGAAGACCCCCCAGAGGGCTGGACAGCATCTTATACTTCGTCAAGATAGAATGTGTTGTGGTACACAGCCGAGGACCCCCCAGGAGGTCTGGTTGCGAGTAATATACCTCAGGCTGCAGAGCCTCGGGAAACTGGACCCACCAATCACATGTGTGGTGGAGACATGGCATCGGTGGAGGATGTGGTGTGCGGGTCCAGTGGCTGGGAAAATGAAAAAAAAGTGGATTTGGCAGTCTCCAGGCAGTCACAGGTCCTCGGCTAGGTTTCTGACATTCAGCCCCAGATGCTGAGTGCACAGAATTTCCTATCAGAGACATGGCACCAAATGATGGTAAAACGGTGCTGGTGGGTGGCTCTGGTTACCGGCGGCAGGAAAGTCACAAGCCTTGGCCACAACTACCAGAGTTAGAAAGAGCTGTATTAGAAAGAAGCCAGGCCTGGAGAGAAAGGAATATGGTATGAGCAGAGAGGGGGAGAGCACAGAGAAGAAACACAGAAAGAGAGTGTGGGGGTCTGCGTCCGGCTTTTTAAGGTGCGGATTGCGTGACCATGCAGCGGGTACCCAGCCACCTGCGCCCCCTGATGATGTAAGATACCAGAACCCAGAAGAGTGAGGGCAGAATCCTAACAATGTCCACATGGAGAGTTTATTGAGGGAAGTGAGAAGGGAATGGAGGGAAGGAGAAAGGGGAAGGAGAGAGAGAGAGAGAGAGAGAGAGAGAGAGAGAGAGAGAGAGAGAGAGAGAGAGAGAGAGAGAGAGAGAGAGAGAGAGAGGAGGTGCACACCTCATGGGAATATAGAGAAAAAAAGGGGGGGCAGAATTTTCTCTTAAAGTGGGCTTTATGTAAGATGACATCAGGGCCAGGCTGTTATCTGTTTGTTGGCCAGGATTCCAAGAAATGAGCCTGAATACTAACATTCCTCCCTTTTTGATTATTGCAAAAAGGTGAGTTATGGATAGCAAGTGGGGGGATGAGGGCACGAAATTCTTAAGACTGCTTCCTGCTGAGTAGGGACGAAATGGGGTTGAGGTCACACACAGCGGGAGATGTGAATGAAGAAGCATTCAATTAGCTGTCATGGAGTTCTCAGGTGTCTGTTCCTTGAGGGAACTGAGAAGACAGGTTGCTAGGAGAAAAAAATTAGATTGTTATCATTGGCCCCATGAGCAGCGCTAGCTGTGGAAAAGTGGTAACCGCCAGAAAGAATGGAATGGAAGAGTGCCCTGGTTGCACAGAAGCAGCAAGAGTGAGTGAGTGAGACACAAGAGCAGATATGCCCTTCCTTGGCACATCTTGGAAAACCAGGTTCCAGTTGCTGGGTAGGGGCCAGCAGTGAAGTCCCAGGAGCTTGACAAGATGGCACATCAAATTGAGGGCTGATGTGTTCTAGGAGTCAGGAGCCATCACATCTGCTGTTTCTCTGGAGGTGGGAAATGCCCCCATTCTGTGAAAGTGTCAACAAGTTAGGAGATAACTGAGTTTTTATGAGTGGGCATGTGGGTGAAGTTAACCTGTTAGTATTCTCCCGGTTGGCATCCTCGGGTGGTGGTTGGCATCCTCAGAGCTGGTGCAAAGGCTGGTGTATCTGGAAGACCCTCGTGGACTGGCCTTGGCACAAGTCTGGCAGGAGGAATAAAACTACAAAATATGCTAAAAAAAAATGGGTGAGGTCAAAATGGGCTCTGAAGACTGTTTTCATCTGACCAGATTTCTTGATACAGAAGCGGAACTTTTCTCAGGAACCTGCAGGTGTCTGTAAGAGAGCTGGATCAGATTTGTGTCTTGGTGTCTTAGCAAAAGGCTATGGCTTTGGGTTAAAAGACATGAACATTTTTAGAAGACAAACAGAGGAAATTTAAAACTCTGAACCTCCAAAGTTACATCTGAAACCTGTTAATCCCGGACTATGAAGCTTGTGCATGAGGCACACTGGTCTGTACTTTTAACAGGAAACCTATAAATGAGCTATCAAGGTGCTTGTAACCTTGGGGTTCGGGGCTGTTAAACTGGTACCCTAGTCATCAAACACCATCAGATCTGAGAAGGATGAATTTAAGAAGTGAGACAGTCTTTTAGCTACCTAGGCAGCTATCCCAAGTCCAGTTATCTAATTTCAAATGTTGGCATCTTGATCCATCAACAATTAGAGACCATAACTCTTAACTTGGGAGGGGTGCCAAGGGTTAAACGAAACAGTATCAGATCTTTTTCCTTTGCATTCCCGAAACTAAAAAAGCACGGTGAAGAAATAAGTCAGCAGCCAGGCACCTGATGCAAGATGCACATTCCAGAGTAGTGGAAAACGGCTGTACAAATTTTCAGCAAACTTGGTTGTGGACCTGGAACTGTGCCGACATCACATTGTGTAGCTTATACGAGTCTCTGAGTTCCACTCTTGGAAAGAATGTATTTCACTGTTGTTGAAAGAAAATGAAAATTTTAGCTTGCCAAAATTGCCGTGACAGCTAACATTTCAGGAATGCAGACATAAATCTTAAAATTGATTAACAATTTTGTACCTTTACTCATATCCTGAACAACAGGGAATGTATTTTTGACTGTCCTCATTTCCTGTCCTTGCTTTTTTCATATTGTCCAGTGAAGTGGTTCCAGCAAGTGAGTCTGTTGAGATGAAATCATTTTTTATATAATGCAGTGTTCTAGGGATGCTGTTTGAAAGTGTTGCCAGCATGCTTGGACATTAAGTAACACCATCAAACAAATAAAAATGCTTTGAATTACTCCTGGTGAATCATGGCCCTCCCTTCTCCTCCTTGTAGGGACCGCCATTTGATTTCATTTTTTTTTTGCCACATTCCATTTATCTTAACAACTGTGCAATTTGGCAATTATTTTGTGTTTAGTTCCATGAATTAAAATTTGTTTTGTTTGGGAGAATCTGGAGAGAGTCTTACATCTTGACTGAGGCACAATGGACCATCGGATGCAGATGGTTGCAGATTGCATTTTGAATGGACCCTCACCCAGCTCAAGGGCTTAGGCTCCAAGTATGGAGTTCTACTCAGCAGGGGAACAATGAACAGAAGAATGGAGAAACAGAGCCAGACACAAAGAGCACCTTAAAACAGAATCAAACTGGAAGTGTTGTAGAGATATGAGGGAGATGAGTCAGAGGAAACTGTGACCAGGAGAGGACTGACTAAAGGGTCATATCAAGAGCATGGAGAGCCGGGCGGTGGTGGCGCATGCCTTTAATCCCAGCACTCGGGAGGCAGAGCCAGGCGGATCTCTGTGAGTTCGAGACCAGCCTGGGCTACCAAGTGAGTTCCAGGAAAGGCACAAAGCTGCACAGAGAAACCCTGTCTCGAAAAACCAAAAAAAAAAAAAAAAAAAAAAAGAGCATGGGGACCTGTGGCAATGGTTAGTTATTACTATGTGCCTCGATGGCAAGGCCATGGCACCCAGTTGTTTAAACACTAATTCAGATGTTGCTGTGAGATTATCTGACAGACCTGATGAACATTTGTGATCATCTGATTCTAGGTGGACCTCATCCGTCATGTGAGGGCCTCCACAGTGAAGCCAAAAAGAAAGGAGTCTGTGTCAGGACTGTAACATTGAAATTCTTCCCGAGTTTGATGTCTAGCTTGCAGGGTTTGCTGAGTAGATGTCAGTTATGCTACCCCCGGACTGTGTGGACCAAATTCTCAACATCTCTGCTTTCTTCTCTCACCTCCTTCTCTCCCCTTTTCATTCCCTCCCTCCTCTTTCTTTCCATATTCTTCATTGGCTCCTGATAATATAGACTGATCCACCTCTTTTAGCACTTTTCCTTCTCCATTGCAGGGTTTGGAAGATCCCGTTGAGCTGGAAAGTCATAGTTAAATCTCCAAGAACCCACCAATCTGCACCCTGAAGGAAACTGGAAATGGTTGTGTTTTTCAACCCAAACTCCTTAAGTATATTCTGCCTTGCAGGTACCCTAGTCGCTGCTAGACAGGGTTAGGATTCCAGGAAGTCAATAGTGAGATAAGAACTTACATATAAAAGGGACAGTGAAAAAAAGAAAAAGAAAAAGAAAAAAAAAAAGGAACAGTGGAGGTGACTCTAGGAAATGCTGATAGAGGAGCAGGGATGGGAGAGAGGAAAAGGGAGGATGGCCACAAAGTGTAGGCTAATGAGTAGAGTCTAGACGTGGCCACTGAGATAAATGACGCTGGGATGTCAGAGAGACTGTGCAGTGGGGGCATGTATTAGCTGGGTGCCTGGGAGTATACCAAAGTCCAACAGTTGCAATAGTGCATTGATTTTAAGAATATTACATTATTTATAGGCTTTTCACATCACAGTGATAAACATATGCGCTGGAGTACATAGTCTTATGAATCTTTAACAAAAAGCAAGAATAAGAATAATAATGCTTCTTTTGTACTAAGAAGCATCATTTTATCACAGTCTTTGTCTTTATACCCCCTCCTTCTCTTGTATAATAAACAATTTGATTTCTTGATCAAAGGATTCTCTTTACTCACCCACTTTGTCCCAAGCTTTATGGCCTTGCTCCATACCCTGTACTGAATTTGTCTCAGGGTCAAGTCCTGGTAATAGATGCTTGGCCCTTGCTCCGGGGCCTCTCCTGCTAAGGGCATCTTCAGTGAGTCTGGAGTTCTACCCTTTGTCTACACATGAGTCCTGTCCTGACTACTGGGCCTCTGATGTTTCTAGTTCTATTTCTCATCTGCAACTAGGTGAACAGCCTGTGGACTTCCACAATGGATTTGAAGATGCCCAACTGCACTCTTCAATTTGACCTCAAGTGCTAATACTTTAGCCATCCTTTTCTTTACATATGTACTTCTCTTGTACATATTGTTACACATTCAAGAAAACTGGAATCTCTTGCACATGCAAAGATGGCAGTTGGCATTTAGTTCCCAAAGAGACAGTAAAGAAAAGCACATCCCCAGACTTTTGGGTTTGTGGGGCCACAATCAAGCAGGAACCACTGGTCCTAGCCATGCCTGAATCAGCGATGGACATAGATGGCGCCCCCTCAAGATTTTTGGGTCTGTGGGGGCCACAATCAACCAGGAGCCCACCTGGTGTCTCTGTCACTGGGCAATCAAGTTCCATCATACCTTGTAAGCACTGCCCAAGGTCTCTAGGCCCAGGCATGAGAGAGAAGAAAAGACAACAGCTCCCCACCATCCCTTGTGGCTGGGGCAGGCTGAACTCCACCAAGCACCACCTGTGACTCAACCAAGGGCCTTGGCACTGAGTGGTCAGGCACCATTGTGGTGGGAGAGTACAGGGTGGGGAGGTGGAAGAGGAGAGGTGGAATGGTCTGTGGGCTTGGGAGAGAGGTGGATCTGGGGAGGTGAGGGTGGTGACGAACAGCCTGACATGAATGGCTAGCTGGCCACCCGAGTCCTGGGAGATGTCTGGGCCTGGGCTATGACCAAGGGCCAGGTCTTGATCCAGAGCCCTAGAGCAACCGAGGAGGCCTGTGTTGCTCTCTGTGGATCCTGTTGTCACTGGGTGCTGTGCAGGAGCCTGTGGTCTGGGCCACCACCTGGGACCACATTGGTATCTGAAGGCTGCACTGCTGTGGAGACCATGCTAATCTAGGTCGCCTACACAGACACCTGGGGGGCCATGGTGACAACCTGGCCCTGGCTGCTGCCAAAGACCATGTCTGGGTCCGTGGTCCTGCTGCAGTCGGGGGTCTGTGCTGATGTCCCTGGGCCATGTTGCTGCCAGGGCCACGTGGATGCGCAGGGTCTGGGCTGCAGCCTGTGACCATTTCGGTGTCAGAGCACTGTGATGCTGCTGGAGCCAGTCTGATTTGGGTGGCCAGAGCTATGAACTGGGGCTATGGTATAGTCTGGACCAGAGCTATGGCTGAGGGCCATGTCTGGATCTGTGGCCCTTCCACATCCAAGGTCTGTGTTGATGTCTGTGGCTCCTGAGACCATTGAAATCCATGCCAATCCCAGAGATCTAGGCTGTCACCTGGGGCCATGTTGGTCTGGGTGGCCTGCACCACCACCTGGGACCATGGTGATATCCAGGCCCAGGCTATTGCCTAGAACCATGTCTGAATCCTTGGTTCTACCACAGAGTGGGTCTATATTGATGTCCATGGCCCACATTGCCACCAAAAGCAACATAGATGCCCAGGGTCTGAGCCACAACCTGTGGCTATGAGGGTGTCCAAGGACCATGTTGCCATCAGGGACATCCTGAGGCTATGGTGTTGTCTGGGCTAGGGCTGCTACAGAGGGCTATGTCTGGGTCCGTAGCCCTATAGCAGCCAGGGTCTGAGTTGATGTCCAGGGCTCCTGTTGTCACCAAGGGCCATGAGGATGACTGGGGTCTGGTCAGCCACCTCAGATCATGTCAGTGTCTGAGGACAATGCTGTGCCCAGGGCCATGCTGATCTGGGTGGCCAGTGCTGCCATCTGGAGCTATGGAGACGTCCTGGCACTGGCCACTGCTTAGGGTAATGTCTGAGTCCATGGCCCTATGGAGGCCAGGGTCTTGGGTGATGTCATTGGCTCCAGTTGTAATTAAGGACTCTACAGATGCCCAGGATCTGGCCAGTCACCAGGAGTCACCAGGGACCATGCTGGTATCCAGGGGCCATCCTGCCATGGCAGGGGGAGGGGCATGCTGATCTGAGTGGCCTGTGCTGCCACTGGGGCTGTGGTGGTGTCCAGGCCCAAGCTGCTGCTGAGGACCATGTCAGTTCCTGCTACAGCTGGGGTCTGTATTAGCACAGGGGCCATTGGAACCATGCTGTGCTGAGCTGGCCCCCCTCCCTTCACTGGTCCTGGGATGGCTGGTCCTGCCCCTCGATGGATATTGCAGCAGGCAAGCTGGCCATACCCCTCAGGGGAGAGCTTGCCCCTGCACTCGGTAAGATGGCCCCATCACTCACCATAGGTATGCACCTCACCTAGGAAGCACACTAGAGATGCCCCTGTGGTCAGGGATGCAGGTGAACCAGCCCTGAGGACATGAGAGCAGGATAGCTGACCCCGCTCCCCCCTTTTATTCCCCCTACAGCAATCGGGAGAGAGGGCCCTGCACCTTGCCTGGGCAGAACAGTAGAGCTGGCCCTGGCAATATGAGTGATGGGGACCTGGATCTGATGGCCTGAGAGCAGGAGAACTGGCCCTGCTCCTTGCTGCAGGCTGCATTGGGTGAGCTAGCCCAGACAGTGCTGGAGAGCTCATCTGGATAGTAATGATGAGGGAAAGCTAGCGAGCTGACCAACCCAGCTACCACCCAGGCCCAGAACCAGGGCTATGAGTTGGCCCATGCAGGGAAAAGGGGCTGGCTAAACAAACTCAGTCAGATCAGAGCCATCTCTGCCCCTGGCCAACTGACCTGTGAAACCAACCAATAATAGAGCAGGAAAGTAGCACCCTGACCTTGAAGCCCAGAACCAGGGAAAGAAACACAGCCTGGGTCTGGGACCTGAGCCAGAGAAAGAAACACTTTATCCCCAAACTCAGAACCAAGGAAACATGCCCTAACTCTGAAACTAGTACCAAAGAAACACTCTTGGTCCCTAGAATCAGAGTTAGTGAAAGAAATGTGGCCTGGCCTTAGAATTAGTGTCAAAAAGCCAAGAAAGGCCAGTGAAAGAAACACAGTTTGGCTCTGAAATCAGGGTCATCTCCGCCCCTAGCCCACAAAACTGACCAATCCCTGGGCAGAAAAACCTAACCAATCCCTGGTTGACTCTGCCCCCAAGAGATCTTATATAAACCACCCTGCCTGGTCAGTTGTGGGCTGTTCTCTTCACCCTGGTAGAGGCAGCTACTCTCCTGGACTCTTCCTTCCCAAATAAATCTCTTTCTCAAAAGTGTTTTGGGTGTGAAGATCTTCATTCAGTGGCACAGAGAAGAACCGTAGTGGACAGAGCAAAGCGGGAGCTGAACAGAAAAAAATCTTGCTGAGATGTCCCTCTGTGGACAAGGGGGAGCTGAAAAAGTAACACCTTTCTCCTGAGCTGGAGATTTCTACATTTCTGCAGGGGTTTCCCCTTTTGCAGAGTGAAGCTAAAGAAGCAACATCTTAGGCCTGACAAGAAGCAGAGTCTGCTAGGAAGCCCCCTTAAGTGGGGGCTGAGCAAAGCTCAGCTGTAGGAGCTCTCCAGGAGAGGAGCAGGATTGCTATATCCTGCGGGGAGACCATGCCCCACCACACCAGGTGTAGCCTGACTTCCAAACAGTCAGGATACCCTTCCCTGCTGAGCTGTCCCAGCAGCTCCAGGCCTGACTCTCCTGAGCAGTCAGAATACCTTCCCTTCCAGGGTTGAGCTGTCTCATTGCAGCTCCATCCATCAGAGCTGTCTTAGCAGCTCAAGATGTCGCCTGACTTTCCAAGTAGTCAGGATACCTTTCCCCCAGAGTTGAAAATTCAGATTTTGGTGCCAAAACCCAGGACCAAACCCACAGAGTTGAAACAGTTACTTACAGCCCACCTCTACATCCACTGAATCTATGAACTGTTGGAGCATGTGAAGGGGACTAACCTACAGATCCAAAACAGCAGGATCTCCATTACAACAGGATGTCCATGAGGAACCTCAGTGAGGGCTCATTATCAGTGGTATAGCAGAAGCCAGAGGCCTTGAGCCAGACCAATGACTCATGGCAATGAACACTTGCATGTAAAGATGAACAGACTAAAGAAAGGGTAAATGGTGTGACTCAGTGGGTCACACCACAGCTTCCACAACAAGATTCTTCTGTTTTTGTTTGGTTTGGTTTTTGGTTTTTCTTTTAAATTTGGTTTTGATTTGGGGGAGGTTGCAAAGGCAGAGGGCAGATGTGAGGAGATGGGGAGATAACTGGGATTGGAATGTATGGTGTGAAATCCACAAAGAATCAATAAAAGCTAAAAATAAAAGAGAGAGAAGCACATATAAAATAAGAAAAATAAAACCTGGAAAGATAAATACCTAGAATGAAAAGGTGTGAGTGTGTGAGGTGAAGTTTGGCAGGACAAGTAAACAAAGTTGTGATTAGAGAATTGAGGAGGCACCGAGCTAGGGGACTCTTGCTCCACTCACCCCACCTGCAGGAAGTACCTGGAGAAACCAGGGAGTCGCCTTCCCTTCCCTTTCTTTCCTCTTCTTTTAAAAAAATTAACCAGTAAAACTCATTTGCTCCAAATAGTGCAAATTGTATTTCCAAAGTCCATTCCCCTTTGTACACCCAGAAAAAAATCACTAAAAATTCTAGTAGAGTGGTTCCCAAATAGAGGGAGGAATTAGAGGGAAGTAATTTCCAAACAAACTACTTTCTTCTCAAGGCATCCATCTTTTAAATCTATTTTTTAAAATACCATTTGCAAACATTCTCCTCTTGTCACATAATCTCAGACCATATTTTCAAAAGGCCACCCATCTTTCTTTCTTTCTTTCTTTTTTTTTTTTTGCTTTTAAAATGTCACCATGACACTGAGAAACATGCCACATAAATAAATAATTTGGATTTTTTGATGTGAGTTCTATGTGAGCGGTCTTGAACCTGTAGATTGCCTAACTCTTAAGTATAGTCTGTATAGGTCTGATTAGCACAGGGCTCACCCAAGGATGCTTATTTACAAATACTACAAATATTCCATCACAAAGCCACACTTATGCTAACATCATTTGGACCACATATCATACCTCCGTAGCAGAGTCAACCCACTGATAGGTAATGGATATTGTCATAAACTTATTTGTTCCCAAAGTAAGTGAGGTGTGTGGCATTTGTGATAACATGGAATACATGTTCTTGGATTTTTTTTTAATCTTTTAAGTCAATTCCTGACAGCATATAGTTTAATTTATTCTGTAATACAACATGCTAAAATCTGCATCTTCTTTTCAAGCAAGTGGGAATAATTCTCAGTGTAGACAGTAGAGTTTATTGGAAACCATGCTCATGTGAGCAAAGAAAGGTGCTTCTCAGCACCCCTGGGGTATGCCTCAATGACTTCTCAGGCTGGAAGGGTGTTTTTGACGCAATCCACATCCTTGTCATTGATACCACTATTCAGTGCTTTTTCACATGTATGGCTCAACCTCTACCCAGTGAGACCCACACAGCAAAGCAGAGCATGTCTGAGGAAGGTGGGCAGGGCTGAGAGACCCCAAATCCGCTGATTCCAGAGCACCACTCTTACAAGTCCGGGAGCATTTCAGGAGATGCCTCTCTGACTGTTTTACTTCCGACTCTGTTTAGGCAGCTGTGACCACTCAGGTGAGGCTGGACTCTGTCATTCACCTATTAGGTTGAGTCAGGTTTTAGTCTCAAATGTAAAAGTGGAGCATTTTCTCAGTCTCTGCTCATTGGGGGTGCAGTAAGGATTTTGAATACGAAGTCCTCTGCTGGAGACGGGAGATGAGACTTTTCCTGTTCAGTTAACTGTGGAGCCGGGACCTGAGCACAATAAAATGTGCATACACACGGGTGGGAGGCCAACAGGGTCTATCTTTACTAAAGCTCTTTGCATCGGGCTGCATCATCCCCAGGGGAGTGAGATTCCTTGAGAGAAGGGACCATTTCACTTCTCTTTGTATTCCTTGCCATTCTTAGCCCGGAGCAGGTGCTTTGAAAGGTCTCGCCAAATTGAATTGGAAAAAGAGAGCAGAGGGCAGTCTAGAATTGAATCATACGCTGACACACCTGCTTCCATATTGGAAAGAAACTTTTTTTTTTAGTGTTATGATTAAGGGTTTGTTTTCCTTGTGTATGATTTCAAAGTCAAATATAAACTTCTTGATTGTTGCTTTCAGCCTGAAAATTGTTCTCTCAGAAATAATTTAAAGCAGACATCTGTACAAAAACTTGCCGGGCACTTACACATTTCTTGTATGGTTAGTTACATTCTGTTCCCTGTCAATATTATGGGATATTACTTTACCTGATTACCTCAGTTTTGATATCTTATTCATTAATTTTTAAATACTAGGTGCCCTTTCTCTCATAATACTCCAGGGATAGCGTTTTACTTCTTTTTCAGGTGAGAAAGCTGAAAGGGAAAGAAAGTCATGTAATTCGTAGGGCACATGCTAGGAAGGGAGCGAGAATGTTTTCTGAGTGCAAGTCTTGCATCTTTACTCCAAGACCCTTCTAAGCCCAAGCAAGCACAGTTACCTCTTTCATTACCAGCCCCTTATTCTCAACATTAACGCAGAATTTACCATGTTTTATTATTATTTTTTATTGTTATTCAAAGTCAGGTTGCTTTGAAGGTTCATGAGCAGGCAGGGTATTGCCTTGGAGAGACAACAAAGAATCGAGATCTATTCATCCACAGGTCCGAGACATTCTGTGTTGTGGGAGACTGTTTTGTAAAGAACATACCATATCCCTTTCCTGCTCGGCTCTTTCAGAGTTGTTTTCCTAAACCGTGTAGACCAGGTGGGCTATCTAGAATCTGTATCTATCTTCATAGTATCTCTGTGATGGTTCAACAAATGTCAGGATGTGGTAGATGTACATAGATGATAGGTGTTCAAGGTCTTTGAATTCTTCTTGTTTATCTGCTCTAGTCCCTCCCTATTTAGAGTTTAGCTTTTTGATTACAAGCATTACAATCTCCAGGGCTTTGTCAGCAATTCAAATTACCAGCTTCCACTAGAGGCTCATTGAATCAGAACCCACATTTGATTTAGCAAAATCTCCTGTGATTCTTAAGCTCATTAAAGTTCAATGTAATTAGACCAGAGTAGCCTTTTCAGCAATCTCAGGCTGTTTTCCTGAAATGCTACTTTTGCCTTGCTTAAAATACATGTACACACACAAAACTGAAATTAATCCTTAATTACTCCAGTGATATTATTCTAATGTGTAATTTTACCTTAGGGCTTCTGTTGAGCTACGATTGGCCTTTGGGTTGACATTCAATTAGTTAAATCAGTTCTTCTAATTACAAATGTCTTTCATATTGCAAATGAGGACAAGTACTGCATTTTATTAAACAGTTGTGCTCACACAGTTCCTTGTATGTAAATGTTTGATAAGCTGAAAGTTGAACCTTGACTAAAAGACTGAATGAACACATGGAAGAGGAGATATCTAGATGTAAATGTCTTGAAGACCAGGGCAATACCTTAGTCATTTTTGAATTAATAATGCTAAAAAGGAAAAGTACTAGTTATGTTTGTTGGTTAATTTCTATCTGTAAGGAGACTAGTCTTAGGTTATGACTCTAGAGAATAAGAAACAGTAGAAAAGGAAACAAAAGTGCAACTTCATGCCTTGTTTCCTACCTCACCCAACCATCAAAACATCCTGTCAACTGGTGTAAACTGAATTCTGAAATTTAAGCACCTCGTTGAAGTGCGACAGCTAGTATCAGAGTCCACAATTCGTGGGTGGGATCACCAGCAATTGGGTTCACAGGCGTGTTCTGAAGAGGTAGACTGAAGAGTTATGAACCTGTATAATACAGTCTATATATTAAATTTCAACACACACACACACACACACACACACACACACACACACACA
>CABHPR010133347.1:13092-31007 GCA_902168415.1 Peromyscus melanophrys | reverse complement strand
GTGTGTGTGTGTGTGTGTGTGTGTGTGTGTGTGTGTGTGTGTGTGTTACCTCTTGCTGAAAATGATAGTTTACACCTGCATGGTCAGCAATTAGGAGGCTCAGGAAGGAAGTTTGTGAATTTGAGAGACCTGCATAAAAAAAATTACTTTTAGAGTGAAAATCCTAATAAATTTTTTGTTAATGACTTAACTGAATTGAAATAAAATATACAATAGTGGTTGAAATGAGGTTTCAACTTAGAATTAATTTACTTTCTCAGACATCTGTAATGCGCCCCACAACTTCTTAAATAAGTTAGCGGAAGGTTTAATCAGAAATATGAAAATTACTTTAGAAAAAATATCAGTCTTCCTAATGACTATGCAATAAGCCAACAGAATAAAATATTCCTGCATGGGGACTGACTTGGCGTGAGCTTCCAAGCCCTGTGGGGCTCAATAAGAGTTCTACCAAGTGGAATGAGAGGATGTGGCGAAAGAGAACTTTTCAAATGATTTTAATAACCTTTGAAATTAGAAATAGATGTTCTCTGACAAATAGTTTAACCTCAATTTTCTGTTAAAGTCTTATTGCACAGCAGCTTTCCATGCAAATTGTGGTATTAAAGAAAAGTCGATTTTGTGTATGCAGCATTATCTCTTGTTAATTGTACATTACCCAGAACACACTTTCTAATTAAAAAATCATATTCCCGGATAATAATGGAGATTGAAAAATAATGATAACAATTAAGTTGTTTTAAATTTCAGTTGTATTTAAAAACTTCTGTTTAACCCATTATCTTAAAATTCTTTGTACCTCTACAGCACCACATATTAAGTGTGTTCTCTACCCTTGTGATAGCTGCTTTTGTATAATCTGTTATTAGGACAATTTAAGTTTGTACCTGTATAGCATAACATGGTGAGTTATGTTACATCATTATTAGTAGTATTTGTTATTGTGTTTATATTATTATAACACATAGGTTTATTATTTCCTTTCCCTTTGCTTTTAAAATGTTATGTAATTATATAGACACATTATTAATTTTTCTGAATTCATTGTTATTTCCCAGTGGAACTTCTGATAACTAATTGAGGTTATTTTGTGCTAACAGTAGCGTTGCACTATGTTAATATATTTTTAAACATATACTATTAGTTTCTACCCAATTTCCATCTTTCTTGCCTTTTCACAAAGCCTTGGTTTTGTTCATGTAGCAGTGTGCCCAAGTACAGGATATCACCCTGCTGTTGCCTGCGTTTATGGAGTTCTTTCTAGAAAAGCAAGACTGAAGGATTCTTAGAACACCTTTGCTTTCCTCATAGACATACCACCTCATCCTCCTTTATTTTTCCTCTTGCCTGCAATATGGGCATGAGTTGGCAAGCCTGAAAATGGACAGCAAATGCTTAGCGGACGCATAACAAACTGAGGGATTTATCGTGCCATCCCAGAAGTACACTTAAACTCTCAACCTCTGGAATGTTAGGGATGAAGGTTTAATCTATGTTAAACTTCAGTGATTAGGTTTTTTATTATTACCAGATGAATGTGAATGTCACAGCTTTACATTTATTACATACACTCTGTCTAGACCAGTCAAGTGAACAAATGAAAAGGATCAGGAAACACATGGTGGACTGGTGTAATAGGGTCACAGTTCAGTGGAAGCATTACAGCTTTCTCAGTAATGATGCCAGGTCACTTAGTAGTCAGACTTCTGAAAAATACGAACCCGGGTCCTTCATATTCTGTACCAAATTATTTATGATTAGGCAAAGTTATAAGCTAAAAGAAAAAGACTAATTTTTGTTAGAAAAGAATAAAAATATACATGCAGCATGGAAGTGTTGAAAGTTATTAAAATAAGAATTGTGACTCATTAAAATGTTTACCGAAGGAAAGGTAAGTCAAACACAGAAAATATTTACAGTGCATACATACTCAAAACAGATTCATGTCAGAATATAAAAAAACCCTACTATTATATACACAAGAGAAAAATCATTTATAAATGAGTAAATCATTTAAACAATACTTCCCATGAGAGAACAGCAAAACAGCATACACATAAATATTATATTAATTACTTTATAGTATATATTGCATTATATTATAATGTAGTTCTTGAAGCAGTATATTTTTGTGACATGCAAGTCAAATCCTGCTTTTGTCATAAAATTGACTAAGAAAGACCAAAGCATTAAGGATAATCATGGATATAGAATAACTGGAAAGATTTGGAGCTCTGATTCTCAGCCTCCTCATGCATGTACAATGGAGGGTGCTTTCCACAGTTCTATTGCCTAAAATCTAGTTACATAATGATTTTTAAAATTTACTGTATTACAAGTGTCTACATAATAAGCACTCATCTAGGCCGGCTTATTAGAAATTTTATCACTTTTTATTTTATGTGTACATTAGTGCTGTGCTCACAATAGAAAGTAGGAAGCATTTTAAAGTAAGATGTTAGGGAATCTTCAAAGGCTGCATAACATGCCTCTACCTCCCTTTCTTCTTTCATAGTGTAGTATGGAATATTACTAATATACCTAATAATTTCCCCTCTCTGCTACCAAACCTTGATCCAAGGAAAGCTGTGAGTACTTGCTACATCATCAGTTTCAGTCCTTCAGAACAGAAAAGAATGTAGTAGGCTTGGTGGTGCAGATAGGAATCACAGCTACTGGGGTTGGGGTTTGGAGCTGTTGCAAGAAGATTGCAAGTTCAAGGCCTACCTGAGTTTCAGAGTGAGTTCAAAGCCAGTGTGGCAACATAGAGAGACCTTGTTTCAAAATAAAAAGAGAAAAGAGGCTGAGAAACAGCTCAGTGGTAAAGTAGCCTGTGGGAGATTCTTGTTTAAATCCTCACCACTACAGAAACAAACAATATTAAAACAAAAACAAAAAAGAACTTAAAATTGCCACCAAGCTGGGTATTGTGGTGTACACCTATAACAATCTTAGCACTTGGGAAATGGAGGCAGGGGGATAAGGAGCAGCCTAGGGCTGTGTGAGAACCTGTCACAGAGAATCCAACAAACCATTAAATAAAATAGTTTGTCTTTTACCTTCATATGAACAAATACAGTTGTATAAGAACAAAGGATCAGTAACAAATAGTACATTTCCAAAGTTAATTCAATTGTCTATCTAAAACACTGTGGGGCAACCGCACACGCAGGGGTGAGGGAAATGTTTTCCTGTGGCCTCGTGGTATGTCTGTATGGACCTTGTCTACATATGGAATCCTCTACCCTCTTGGAGACTCCACTTCCAAACCCATTCTTGGCTTGTGTTTCAAAATCATGGAGGAACATGAATCTGGGAATCAGGTTCCATTTCAGAATTGCCAGGCTCTTCTTTCTATAACTGAATGGAGTACCGAGAGAAGCTGGACTCACTGGATTCTACTTTCCACATTCATCATTTACTCATCTTCCCTCGTAACAGCATCCTAGATTGACCTTGGTCTAGTGCCAGCAGGACGCTGTGCCAAGATCAGGGGCCACCTATGCTAACAGCTGTTTCTTGCCTACTGCTGGGATTTATGTATGTGGACCATCCCTGCGTGCAAGCCAGCAAGAGACTCCAGGAAAGAGACCCAGGGGACGGGGGAGGGAAATGGACTAGAATCCAGGCCCCTGTATGAGGGACTGTCATCAGTCCCAACGTTGAGTATCTCTTGAATGTGGGCTTAGCTGCTCTGATGACATTGTTTTTTTATTATGTAAAATTTTTTAAAATTCATTTTACATATCAGCTAGAGATCTCCCTCTCATCCCTCCTCCCGCTCCCCTCTGGCTCACCCCCATCCCCTCCTCCGAAAGGGTAAGACCTCCCATGGCCACTCAGCAAAGCCTGGTACATTCAGTTGAGGCAGGACCAAGCCTCTCCCCCCTGCATCAAGGGTGAGCAAAGCATCTAAGCACAGGTAATGGGCTCCATTGTTAATGGCTGAGGCTTGGCTTAGCAGCACTATACAACACCTGCCTTCCTACAGGAAGTCAAACCTTCTCCAAACTGTGTATGGAGTTGGGAGTTGCTCTAAATAGAAATCTTCTCCTCACAAAGAGGTGATCCAACTGTTTGTCCATTCCTTTTCACTCCTAGAAGCTTTTTTTTGTTTTGTTTTGTTTTGTTTTGTTTTTTTGTTGTTGTTGTTTTTTGTTTTTTTTTGGTCTGGAGGTAAATGGTATTAGTTGGAGTAAGGGGAAAAGGTACAGGTGAGGATAGCTCTTGCCTTAACAGAATCTCCCCTTGGAGTTTTCATGTTAAAGGATGACTTTTTTTTGGCCGCAGTGAATCTCTGTAAGGTGAAAATCTAGGTGTTCCATAAAGCTTGCTGGAAGATAGTTTGGGCCTCTGACCTTTATTTTCAGCTATCTCAGTTGAGATTTAAAACACAATTATAATTCAATAGTACGTTTTAGAAAGCATGCTAATGATGTACAGGGTTATGGATGTGTCTCAAACTGACTATGAGTACTATGATATCATACAGATAGTGTTGGTGATAGAAGATGGATAGAGAGGCATTGTGGAAGGCATATAAGGAAAAAATGTAAAATTTATTATCAAGTGAACAATTAAACAATGAAAACAAAATTTCCTCAATGCAAAGAACTACCAAAAACCCCTTCTGTCTCCTTCATAAGAAAAATAAAGCAAGTTGGCTTTCAAGGTCTTACAGACATTCATATCAAAAATTTTCATTCCAGAATCTCATTTTCTCCTACTTTATAGCATAGAAATTACTTTTTAGAGGGGCAATTAATGACCTCATTCTCTTTCAATGATATGATAGTATAATTATTTCTCCTGGAACTATTACTACACATTATTTCATGTTTTATTTCTCCCATAGCTTTTCATATAGTACCCACCTTATAAAGTAGTAAAAAAATTGTCAGGAAAGATTTAATGCAGAAATAACAATGGAATACGACGTCTCTACTTATTCATTTATGCTTACATAACTTCAGAGGTGCTCAAAAGGTTCCACAAATATTGAGTCATTAAAGCTTAGTGCCCCTGAGAGCTGCACTTGCTATTACCATTACGGTTTATTATTATTCAGACAGACCAAGTTTCCCCTGGAGTCTGGAACAACTCTTGCAGAAAGTGTTGGCTTTTTAACATCCCGCATCAGAGAGTCACAATTCAAGTTGTTAAAATTAACTCATTTTTCCTAGAATTGTCTCTGGTGAGATGCCAGGCTTCATCTGCTTCAGGTAGCATGACAGAAATAGTGCTTGCTTGGCTCTGAGGAAACTTCTAGTTGAAATGCCGTTTCTTCCCCTCTCAGAGCTACAGAGATGAGGCAAAGTGCTTCAGGAATTGAAAGTACTTGGTGCTTGAAATGAAAATTATTGATGTATTTGCTGTGATTTATTGAATAATATACCATGGGACTGGGAGTGTTGTTTAGTGGTAGAGTGCTTGATTAGCACATGGAAGGCTTTGGGTTTAATCCTTACCACTGTGAAAGAACACACACACACACACACACACACACACACACACACACACACACACACATTCATCTATTCTAGTTGCTCTTGAGAACATGAATAGTCTATGTGAAGTGAAGACTTCCATCCTTCTTTAAATTGTTTCTGCTCAAATCTCATTTTCCACTTTAATTTCACTCAGTCCCAGCATCACACCTAGACCTTCTCATTATCAATGTCTGGTATGAGCGTCCACACAATCTCAGTATCTAATCTCCCCAGCACAGTCTGAACCCCACCCACAGAGATTTGCTGGCCCCAACCTTTCTCATTTATGAATGAACATCAAGCATCCAGTCCCTACCATCATCCCCAATTATAGTCTTTTCTTGACCTTTCTATCTTTCTTCTTGTGTCATTTTCCCCTCAGAAACCAAATTTATAGTTGAAACCCTTTCTCCAATTACATAGGGCTCGAATATGTGACTGATGGGGATCTCTGAATGTGGCTAAAAGACAAAATATATTAATTAGTTTTAATTTTAGTTAATGAAACAAGTAAGTGATTGGGGCAACCAGCCACTTCCTTCCTGATTCATTTAACCTTCTCATTCTCAGTGAACCCTGTTATTGTGTGGAATCTCAAGTCTATTCCAGATGCACTGAGGATCTGAGTTTTGTAAGACTGCAGAGAATTGCCCACACTTGTTTAAGGATGAGATGCAAGGCTTAAAGGACTCTTCTTTTTTTTTTTTTGGTTTTTCAAGACAGGGTTTCTCTGTGTAGCTTTGCGCCTTTCCTGGAACTCACTTGGTAGCCCAGGCTGGCCTTGAACTCACAGAGATCTGCCTGGCTCTGCCTCCCGAGTGCTGGGATTAAAGGCGTGCGCCACCACTGCCCGACTCTTCTTAAAGCCTGGAATCTCCTTCCCAATCCACACTCCCTGTTGAAGGCTAGAATCTTCACCACAGCAAGGTGAGCGCTCACTGCCTCTGTGAGGAGCTGCACCATTGTCCATGAGACAATCCTGATGGACAGATGACTGTGACATCAGGAAGACATTCCCACAAAGGGCAGCTGATTTATTAGTCCTTAACTGCTTTGTGCATTGAGCTCACATCAATCTGAAAGCTGTAAGCACCTTTATAGTGTCGGGATAACGCACCTACATTATCCTGTTTGGATATAATTCATAAATGACATGTTAATTTCGATGAGCATGCTTCATGCAGTATCAAATTGCTTTTCCACAATCTTCAGTTGTCGGGCCAGTGAATTTCATGGTTCTTACTCTTCCAAAATCATTTCCTAGTATGGAGGACACACATTACAGCATCCTCAACTAGAACATCCATCTTATGCCTGAAAGGCTTTATGTACTACATTGCTTTGAATATTATCGGTTATGATACCCAAGTTTAGTGATTTATTAAGTATTTATGTGAAAAATATTTTGCCAATATAGCCAGTTTGGATCAGTTTTGATTGTAATTATGAGCAATTATAAAACTAAGCTTTAGTGACTGTTGCTTATATTGGATGGAGCTAAATGATGATCTGTATCTATCTATCTATCTATCTATCTATCTATCTATCTATCTATCTATCTATGTATCTATCTATCTATCTATCTATCTATCTATCTATCTATCTATCTATCTCTATTATTATGTGTGTGTGTGTGTGTGTGTGTGTGTGTGTGTGTGTGTGTGTGTGTGTGAGTGTCACAGTGTTAAAGATAGAATCCAGGGCCTCTTATATACCTGACTTAGCTATATACTTATCTCATCACTTTTTCTAAACACATTCAAATATCTTTGCTGGAACATTTCTGATTTGTATTATTTGAGCATATTACTTTGAAAACTATATATGCACATATAAATATATAAACTATGATGGACAATAAAGTAAAATTAGAATTATACATAATCCCCTTACTTAAGATATCTACTGTTCTAAATGGGTGTATATACTTATGAATTTTGGTATCTACAAATTTCCTCCATGCCACATGGTTTCTGCTACTGTTCTACTATTTCCTAGGTGAGATTCCTACTGGGGTAAAGGGACTCTAAGATACAGGCTCTGGAATGGAATTATAGGGAACAGTACAGTTCATGGGTCCCCATGGGTATTCCCAAGGACCTGAACTGACTCCACAGATGAGCTAGTGGATGCATCCCTGCCAAAGTAGAATGAATGGCCAATCTCTACCAAATCAAGGGTAATTAAATATACCATTTCCTATACAAGAAGCAAAGCAAAACAAAACAATGAAAATGTTTGGTCTTTTTTCTTTAACTATCCTGTTTTGAATCTCCACATCTCCAAGTCCAAAAAATGGAGAGCAAAGTAGATCAAGAATGTGAGTGGATGGCTGCCCCTTCTCCCCTCTAGATAATTTCTGATTGAGGAAATGAGGCCTGAACTAGGATTAATTAGGTGCAGCTTTGAAGTCAGGATGTGATTCAAGTTTTCATTAAATGTGAAAAGATTTTTATAATGAAAGTGATGGGTTTTTTTAGTGGAACTACTTATATTTCTCCTAGTGACTTCTTGGAGTTTTAAAGGATATTGGGTTAGTTACCTTTGTATCTCTATGACCAGGTACTCAAGAAAAGAAACTCAAGGGAGGAATGAATTACTTTACCTGGGTCATGGCTTCCAGGGTTTCAACGTGTGGTCACCTGACCCTATGAGCTTGGACAGAATATCACAGTGCATGGACCCGTGATGAAGGAGAGCTGCCCATTTTGTGGCAAGCAGGAAAGAGGCCAGCGACAAAAGCAAACAAACAAAACTCTAAGACCCCAAATCAGCTTGCCCCAGTTTTCATAACTTTCCAAAATAGCATCAACTGAGGACACAAAGACCTTGAGAACACTTCACATTGTGACTATAACGGTTATACTTGGGTGTTTAAAATGTAATGGTTTCAGAGGTGTTCTGGAGTAAATGATCTCCATTTTAATATCATTACTGAGTTACCAATTGTTCACATTTCCTGGTGTATATTTTTTTTTGATGATTTATAGTTGTCCAGCATTCGGGTAAACAGTAGTCACCATGTAATAGTACATAGTAGTATAAGTTATGCAGGTTTGTATTAGTAATAGATGTTACAGTAACATAATTGTGTAAAGTTCTGACCAAGTATGTATTTGAAAAGAATGTGTACTTTTGGGTTTGGGTACAAGTTCCTGAGTGTTGGGTTACAGGTGTCCACCACTACATGCAGTGTTCACAAACGCTGCTTACTGGTCAGTTTCTCTATGTGTGATATCATTTTGCTTTCTGTATTTTAGAAGTGGGCTTGGTAGAACTCACTGTTTATCCAGGGATGATTACACTGAGCTTCTCTTGGGCTCTGTTTTCTTTTTCTTGTTGCTTGGTGAAATATCTGCCGACGCAGCTCCAGGAAGGGGAGGCTTGTTTTGGGCCACAGTTTGCTGTGAGAACATTCTGACAGAGAAGTCATGGCAGCAGGGGTGTGAGGTCACATTGTGTCCACAGTCAGGACACAGAGAGAAATGAGTGCGGGTGTACGGTTTCTTTGTCTTTTCTATTTTCAGTCCGGGATTCCAGCCTGTGGAATGGGGCCACCCACATTCAGGTTAGGTCTTCTATTCTCAGGCAAACTTTCTAAATACACCCTCAGAAGTGGTTTTGTTTTGTTTTTCCTACGGTGTGCTCATTAGTCTACATCAACTTGACAGCGGCTAGTCACTGGGGTGGAAGGAACCTCAACTGAGAAATTGCCTCTATCAAATTGTGGTTATGTCTGTGGGGCATTTTTTTCATTGTTAAATGAGAGGGGTGGGTCCAGCCTAATATAGGTGATACCATTCTTAGGCACATGAGCCTGAGCTGTATAAGCAAGGTGTCTGAGCAAGCAGGAGACAGCCTACATAATGAATTGGAAGCCAGTCCTTGCTTCAATATAAAGAGAACGGAGGTGCAACTCAGTGGTAGAAGAAGGCCCAAATGACACATGGGAGTCCTCAGTTCCACCCCAACGTCCCACAACCACATAACACTCGAAATAAATGGATTTGAATCTACGTGGCATTTTGTAAATTTGGTCTTTAGTTTGGGCTAAAAGTAACCCAAATAATGCCATGAATATTACCTATTTTCTGAAATAAAAAGTATTGCTCATAGTAAGAGCACACATGCATAGTCCTATGCTGCTTTCAGGTTCCAACCTTTAAGCTACAAAGTAACTTAGCCTTGCAAAATAATTACAGTTGAATACATCTGTTATTTGCACTAGTCTGAGTTCCAATTAATTCTGGATACAGCCAACTGGCCTGGTTAAATGCTTCTGCAGCTCCACTGGAATCCTATTACAGTGAATGGTCTAAAACTGTAAATAGGCAGTTTATAAAGCCATGCAGAGTGGCAGCCTGCTGCCTGTATTTTTGTCTGTAGTTCTAGATAAACTAAAAAAAAATGCTTATTGAGAGAAAAATGCCTTTGAGCACCGCTTCAACTGGAAAGTAAAAAAAAGCTGAGTGTTTCTAGTGCTGAAAACTCTTGGTGATGCACAGACTATTTTATGGGGTTCACCTGCAGAGAGGCCATCTTTCTGGGCTCCTTGTCAGTGTTCCTGTTCACCGAGTGCATCGACATACAACACAGTTGTTGGGAAAATCTGTTGTCTTGCTACTGATATTTATGAAGGTGTATGTGTTTTAAGATATTTGCCTTTGTAATATAGTGAAACGATAAAGGTAGGTCTAAGACCCAGAGATGACTGAAGGGAAGAGTAAGAGAACAATTGTATAATCTGTTTCTAACAAAAGATGGGAGATACACCACACAGCTTATATCCAATTGAGTGGGATTAATAAGGAAAGTTATTTTCTTCATCATTCCTTAATGTACAGAGCTGCTTAAACCATCCATAGCTTACACAGAAAATATCTGTTCAACTTATGAAGACAGACCAATGAGAATGCCCAAAGATGACCAGGCACTGCAGAATGCAGATGGCCATCAGAAGGCCGGCACACTACTCGCTATCCAGAGGGTCAGCTGCTGGGAGCAAGCTCGGTTTGATGCCTTAGCATCTTTACCTCATATCCCCTTTAAAACATTGCTGAAGCTCAGACTTGTTCACCACAAGACGAATGTGATTAAGGGTGACGGGAGGGAGGTGAAGTGCCTCCCAGATAAAAAGAATGTGGACCACGTTATTTTTGTATACTAAATTGCTCCAGCATTTTTTTTAAAGGTTTGTTTTTTTTTAAGACTGAAATTCTAGTAACATTAGAGTTTGAATGAGAAAGAATTAATGAATTGGGTAATGTGTGACAGAAGGAAGGTCCAGTGACAAAAGGTCAGCATTACCTGGTAGGAAAACGAAAAATTCTTTAGAGCTGAGGATGTAGCTCAGTAGAATGCCTGTGCAGCATGCATGAACCCACAAGTTTAATTTTCAGCTATGTAAAAACAATCAACATGCCAAAAAAGTTATCTAGTTGGAAAGTCCCCAGTTACATAACCATCCTAGTTGGCTACTTACTATTGGTTGAGGTTTTTATGTTTATCTAAAACAAGCCCTTTACAATCATGACCAGGGGAGATTTTGTTTTCAATCTAAGATTGTTAATGTCCAATTGATAGCTCATTTATGTTTACTCTAAAGAGCAAAAAAAGAATTATAAGACAAAAGTTGATTTTTTTCATTGGGAAAAACATTCTTTTATATTTAGGGTCAGGATTCTTTTTGCACTTGATCTCTTCAGTGTGACTTTTTGAAAGTTCTATAAATAATGTGTCTCATTCCTGGTACCTGGGTTTATGAAATAATAATAAATTTTGCCACGGTTGTGATGGCTAAGTGCTTACAGCGCTGGATTCAGAAGGCAAATTTTGACTTATGATATCACCATAAAATATAATGCACTGTAAAAATTTCTGAAAATTTCCCTTTCAAGACTGAACATTAGAGTAAAAGCAGAAAGTCACTTGTCAGAAAGTAAAAATCACTTTTCACTGTCATTCTGAAAGCTAGTTGTGAAACATACATTTAAGCTTCAATGTGCTCACTTATGGTACATCAAGACTCCTTTCTTGATCATTAGAGCTGTCTGCAGATGTTTGCCTTTTGTTCCTCACAAATCAAGGCAGACATGACATCACATATTGGGGTCCTATACAATATGCTGTCTTAAAAACTAAAATTTACATCTTAGAGGAAAATCTGAAAACTTTGATCAAGGGAATTGAAATTTACCATATTAAAAGCCTCATCAATTTGTTTTTTCTTTCTCACCTTACAAACTGTCCAGGCTAAAAAAAAAATCAGACTTAAAAAGTAAAACAAACACTACTTTCTTCATTTTTCTGTCAACATACTTCAGGGCACAACTCATCTACCTTCAGCTCATTCTATTTTTTACAACATTTTAAAAACTGTGCTTAAAATAAAGACCTGTTAGCCGGGTGGTAGTGGCACGTGCCTTTAATCCCAGCACTCAGGAGGCAGAGGCAGGTGGATCTCTGAGTTCAAGGCTAGCCTAGTCTACAGAGCGAGTTCCAGGATAGGCTCCAAAGCTACACAGAGAAACCCTGTCTCAAAAACAAGAACAACAAAAAGACCCTTTGAGAAAAGTGTTTGAATAAATGTTCTAAACAAAATTTAAACACTATTAAATTCAGTTTAGAAGAAAACATTTTAGGTTTAAATATAACTTCCCTTCACAATTAGGCAAATGATTGAAAAGCTGGAAAACTGTTCCCAAGTGTGAATCATTTGAAAGAAAGGGAGCAAGGAGTGGGATATGAGCTGAATATTAATGATAGGATGGAGGTGAGAATAAATGGATACAGAATTTTGTGTGAAGAAATGTATGGAATGAGCAAAGGGCTGACACATGTTTCTAAGGAACAGCACAGCTCTCAACTTTGCTGGGAGGCTAATGGGTAGACATAGGGTGTAAAGTTCGGTTGTGATCAGATAATCAAGGCTTAACACCAGAGGAAGGACCTCTGGTTTTTTGTTTTTCTTTTTTGTAAAGAATAGGCAATAGAGATTCCACATACAAGATTCCAGAGAGATTGCATGGGTAGAAAGGGTAGAACTTGAGGACAAAATGAAAGCTAGAGTGGATTAAAGAAAGAGAAGTCAAAGATGAGCTCACTCTCAGACTTTCAGAGATGAGGGGACTAAAGTATCTATACCTTCAAGATTTCAAGAGCATAAGCCAAATAATTTGTTGATACAAATTTTATTTTTCATGCTAAAATGTTTTACAAATTTAATTTTGTCATACACAAGTATAAGAGTAACGGTTACAAGTGAATTTAAAAATAGCATTGGGGGGCATGTCTGTTCTTTTGCTCCATCATAACCATGTTTCCCTACACGAACAGTAATCCTAATTATAATTCAGAACTGTACAAACAGTAAATTTGATATACCATGATGGATGTCACCAAAGAGCAAGTATACAGAACATATTTTACATTCTCTATTCCACAACTGAAATTGACTGTTAGAGTCTAGTAATACTGTCATTCATGCAATCAGTGGCCATCCCAAATCATTTCCCAAAACCTTCTCAGTTTAGTTCTAAAAGGAATTATAGGGTAAAACACACAGACATGACTGGCTGATGCTTTATGTCTGAAGCCAGCCTCTGTGCAATCAAATTCTGGTCTAGCCTGGCATTGTTCCTCCTCATCCTGGACAATTGCAAGATGAACAGCATGTACAACACTTAAGAATCACCCAATACAGCTGATGCAGTACCCCCCAGACTTCTAGTTTCTAAAATTCTGGGTGAAGTGGGTCAATTTGAACTTCATCATCTACATGGTAGTAATATTACTTTGGCCATTGGCACAATACTATTCTTTTGTGTTTTACAGCATACAAAATATCCTGAAAACATTTCTCTTAAACACATTTCAATTAATGTAATTAAACAGAAGGCAACAACTTCCTTCTAGAATAGTTAGACTCAACTATGGAAAGCTTCTCATAATCTTGCTAAGTTATCTATGCCGTGCTTTGAGGGTCGAACAGCAACCACACTATGTTCTTCAACTTGGACTCCGTGTTAGATGTGCAAAAAGAACTACAGAAGGAACTGCATTCACAGTTTAGAACATGGGAACTCCATTTACATTCCTACAGTAACCACATCACTGTTGGTTTTATCCAAATTAAAGACAAGTTTCCAAACTCCTCTGTGAAACCATTTATCTAAGCAAGCTAAAGATACACAATGTAGTTCCAATTAGAAACTGTGAATGAATATTGTTATGCAAATAGATCTTGGATATAGAATTTAAATTTTTGATCCAAGTATATCACAAAGACATCTGTTTTAATCAAAAAATAAAAATTGAATAATTACTATCCAACTATCTCAGATAAGTAATAATTTTTCTTTAAAAAGTTAAAACCTAATTTCACAAAAAAAGTGAGAGGCATAAAGCTGACCCCTCTAAGATGTATCTGAGCCAAGCAACTGTTGCATTTTATGGATCTCAAACTCTTTTTTTTTTTTTTAAAGATTTATTTATTTATTATGTATACAGTGTTCTGCCTGCAGGCCAGAAGAGGGCACCAGATCTCATTACAGATGGTTGTGAGCCACCATGTGGTTGCTGGGACTTGAACTCAGGACCTCTGGAAGAGCAGCCAGTGCTCTTAACCATTGAGCTATCTCACCAGCCCAGATCTCAAACTCTTACCTGAGGGCACCCGGTTTACCTTTTGATTACACATCAGCAGCTTTAAGTTTAGCTCATATTACTTGTCAAAGAAGACAGATAACGTATTTGAAAACCTAAAACTCTTCATATTTTTAAAGTATATGAATGGAACGATCTTCTAAAACAAGAAGCATTGTGTAAAGACTGTGTAAAGTACTTTAAAGATTTAAGTACTTTAAAAAACAAACAGAATGCAAAGACTCAGCAACACACCTGCCAACATAATATCCAACATTATACCACAGTAAGGCTAAGAACCAAAAAGGACGCATGAGGGCCAAGTCTCAAGTCTCCTGAGATGTCACTTATACTGCGTTTTGATGTTACCTCCTACCCTTTTTATACTGCACTGCCATTTCCTAAGTGCAGATTATAAGATCTGAAGTGAGTTATACTTTATTCTTTGTAACTATTTTTTAGAGAAAGTAACTACTTCATTAAGCCAAAGAAAACAGGAATCAAAAGAAAACTGGACACAAAATAAAGTTATATTCTATTAAATATCTCAGGCAAGATGGTCTCTCAAGCAATTCCAAGAAATTTATCTCATGTCTATCTTTTCACACTGTTTTTCAAATCTCAAATGTAATAGTCTTATTTATAAATAATCCACACTGAAAATGCCAGTTTTATTTTTATTGAAATTATTCGAAAAGTATTAAACATTAACACAAAAATTAAGTTCCACGATTGGCTCTAAAGTATTCTACATTGTTTAGTTTATTTTTAGAAATATTTCAGAGAACAATTCAAAGTTACCAACATCTTAGCCCATCACTATTAACTTCAAGAATTTTTATTCTATTTTTCACATGCATTTGTGCATGTGCTTGTGTGCGTGCGTGCGTGCGTGTGTGTGTGTGTGTGTGTGTGTGTGCATTTGTGCATATACATGTGGTACTGTGTGTGCATGGACATCAGAAAACAACTTGCAGAAGCCAGTTCTCTCCTGCTGCTGTGAGATGCAGAAACTGAACTCAGGTCATCAGGCTTGGTGGCAATCATCCTTATCCACTGAATCATTTTGCTGGCCACTTCTAATTTCTAATTGCATTAAACCGAGTTACCATGGCTTTCTGATGGATATTTTAAATGATAGGGCACAAATATGACACAGAGAACCTAGTTCGGGCTGCAGTGTAGTATGTACTAGTATGTAATTTTAAAGCAAATCCTCTCAGTACCCTGCTGAGAAATCACATAAGAAAAGCAGACAGAGAAGCAGCAGCCAGTGCTGTACACATGATATTGTGAGGCTGGGGCAGTGTTGGATCAGAGTAGAACAGAATTTACTTCTGAAAGCATGTGCTGTCTTCATCATATGCCAGTCTAAGTTATGGAGGTACTCATAAAGATATGTTAGTACCTACCCTTTCTCCATGCCAGACCAGACTCAGCACTGACCTAAGAAAAGTTAAAGCCTCGTTCATTCTTTCAAATGTTTTCATGGCTACTGTTTGGCTTCTCTAAAAATTTTGTTGTTGTTTTAGTTTAGTTTTATTAACTTACAGCTTGTTACCACCCTGGCTTACCCAGGAGTTACTTGATTCTCCTTGAATAGTCACAAGGAATCTACATCTCTCTTCCTTTTATCTTTTACTTGGGTTTAAATTCCAAGTGTTTTTTTTTTTTAATGACTCAAACATCATCAAAATTAGACATCAAACCTAGATGTCTAGATGTGATGGAATTTTCAATGTAAAGAGTTACCGATGTTGAAACAGAGTCACTGGGCACAAGGTTGCTTCCACTTGCTGCACTGTCCTGCCTCTTCAGGCCTCACGCATGCACTCTAGAAGAAGGTGAAAACAAACTTCCTCACTTACACAGTGCTATCCCAGACGAAAATACACACAGAAGGAACAGATTATTATATGAGGCATAGTAAAGACTGATTGTGAAGTAATGAATGAATGATGATTTTGCACACCATGTAATGAAGCATGAAAGGTAGGAAAGAGCACAAGAGAAATCATAAAAAGATTTCTTTACATTTTGTTTTTACACATAGAAAAATCATTAATTATGAAAGGTAACTGAGTACACATGAAACTACATAGTTACTAGTCAAGAAGAAACACAAGACTTGGAGGTCTAACTAGAGATTTTGAAGTAATAGGATTAAACATTTCTAGAAAAAGGAAAAGCAGTTGACTCACAGACACTGGTTATGTCAAAATGAGAGAATACAGATAGTGACGTGAGTTTAATTTGGAAAATGTAAGCACAACCAGTGTGCAGACTGAAGGAGAATGAATGGGGGGAGGTGACCAGCAAGCACAGCAAAAGAAAACTTCCAACCAAGACTGGTTTGACTAGAGACTGAATGATGCAAAGGATGATCTGGGTATGACAGGAAGGATGCTAACCTCATAACGCCTGAGGAATGCAAGATACAGAAAAGTGGATGTTTGAAATGTTCACTCACATGGGGAATATGGTATGAAAGCTAAGGGAGATATGAGTGTGCTTAGGGGACAAGATTAAGTCATTAGAATCTGTTTCATACTTGAGAACCACACTGACAAATAGGCTACACACAACTAAGGTAGGCACTTGAGTATGGGAAAAGGAAAACCCAATTTCTGTCACGAGGAAACAAACAAACAAACAAACAAATCAACCTGTTAGCATACTTAGCTCCTATGGTTAGTGTTATATATTTTAAAAGGGTCTTTGAATTTTCTGAGTGAATAAGGAAAAACACCGTATGGAATATGACACTGAAAATGTAAGCCAAAAGGCAAACACATCCATCATACTTGAAAACAATGTTAGATGAAATTAAAGTGAAAAAGGAATACTTATGCAGCTGCTAGAAGTATCAAATCAGTATGATACACAAGCAAACTATAGGTTTTATTTTGATGTAGCCACCCACCAGGATTTCTTGAATTTCTAGTAAAAAATAATTTTCTTCCATTTAGCATTCATAAAATTGATGATATCATTGTGAAAATATCCATATAATTCTTAATATGAAAAGCAACATAAAAGTAAAGCATCAAAATGTTTTATTGAATATCTATTTTATGTCAGACCCAACAAGTAGCTGGAATCTACTGATATTTTATAGATTTCTGAATTTCATTGTCCTCCTTTATTCTTTATGAACAACTTGCTTAACTTCTTAATCAGTACCATTTCATTTGACCTTTATCAAAGCTGTATAAAAGCCATGCAGTTTATTTACAATATTGTACACAAAAAAAGGAGTGTGTTTGGGGACCACACAGAACGTTCACAAAGCTATATACATGAAGCACATACTGAGAGGCTCTTAAAAAGTGTAGACCAGAATTGTGCGGACTGTTATGGTCGGTAAATATTATACAACCATTAGCTAGAAATAAGACAAAACGTGCAAATGAGTAGAATTTCAACAAATCAAAGGCTAAAAACATTTAGCTAATAGCTAAGTTATCATATAGTGAAAGACTACCATCATATAAGAATGGGAATTTATAAAACAGGTTAGATCTTAAAAGTCTTCCATGAATAATAGACTTTCAGTAATTTCATATAAAAATCTTCAGAATTATTTTTCAAATTATGTTCATGACTGAACTATATTATCAATAGAGCTACAGATTAAGTTTATGTAATTCTTTATTGTATTTAGAGGAAGTCTCCGTTTTTTCACCTTGGGAACAAAGATGAGAAGAAAGCCAATCAGTTAACTTACGATCAAGTACAAGCTCTTGGTACGAGCAAATCCTCGACACAGAACCAGAGTCCAGT
>CABHPR010133347.1:0-12692 GCA_902168415.1 Peromyscus melanophrys | reverse complement strand
GTTTAAGGAGCAGCTTCTGTCGGCTGAACCCTCAGTGTCCTAGTTTCAACTTTAGACATGCCCAATTCAAGATGTCCTTCTAGGCAGTGCCTCCTCACTGACAGTTCTGGAGACGCCTCAGGGGTGTCTTGGGCTCTACCACGTCTCCTTCAGAGTTCACTGTTGTGGCTGAAGCACATTGAGATACTCAGACTGGGCCAACTGGTAAGTGGTGTTCCTTCCGCAGTCGACGTACTGGTACCTCTCCTGAGATATCTGCTCCGAGTGTCCAAAGTATGTTGTTGTTACAGTTACCCTAGAAAGGAAATCAATGGAAAGAATATTCAAGGCATATTTAAAACTTTACCAAGGGGGATTTAGAAGGTTAAAATCAGCCTAATATGAATTTATATCTCATAAATTAATGTCCTAAAATTACTTATTGAGAATTATAATTATCAGTTATTGATTATTTGGATTTGGTATTAGTGATAACAATATTATAGACACAGGATTTCTAGGGAATATTTCTTCACCAGATCCAAAAATGCTAACTGAGCAAACCCTATCCAATTATCTGCTTAAATAATACATATATATATAAACATATATAATTACATATATATTTCTTTATAAATATGTAAAACATTTATAAAATATATAATTATAAAATATATCTTAAATATAAAATAATTATTTTGACTGAAAAATAGTTTATTACATGCTTAAAAAGAATCACACGGTTCCCTCATCATAGGAAAATGGAAAATTAAATGTCAACCAATGGACAAAATATCAAATACAACCAATAATATTTTATGTACATAAACAACACACAGTTTATAAGCCCAAAGCATAATTTCTCCTTGCTGCTGTAAGTTTACTTATGAAGGAGAAAGGAGCAGCTGTTGGCCCATCCTCTCTGTGCTAACCCTGCCATTTTCCTGAGCTCCCACAATGCCTGGAGGCTTTTAATTGTGTCTCTGAGCAACCATACGCTAGCTAGCGAAGTGAGAAAACTTTTCCATTTTACACAGCACTCTTGTAAGACTGAGGGCCCAACTGAGATGGCTTTCATGGGGATGCATAGCCTACAGGACTTTATAAACTCAAAGTCTTAGCAAGAGCTATTTTTGCAAACATAGCCATACTTACTGCATCATGAGTACTATGTTGTGTACTTTGATGGAGATCAGTGTACAGAAATCGCTGTTAAAATAGGAAGAGCAATGTTACTATATTATTAACCAAAAATTCCATTAAACCTAATAGACACTGAATACTGATTTTTGTTTTGTTTTGTTTTTTCCCTTTGAGATGGAATATTCATATGTTGTGTAGGTTGACCTCAATAATCTTCCCCATTCAGCCTTCTTAACAGCTGGGAATGTGGGCCCATGTAACTGTGCCTAGAAAGACACTATTAAGAATATATAAGAAGTGCTGGGGAGATGGCTTAGTGGGTAAAATGCTTGCTCTGTGAGCACGAAGACCTGAGTTTGGATACTAAGCACTCAGGCTGAAAGCCAGGAATGGCAGGATGCACTTGTAAGCCCAGTACTAGAGGCTGGGTGCAGGATATTAGGGGCTTGCTGATCATCCAGCATCACGAAATAAACGAGCTCTAGGTTTTCAGTCACAGACCCCCGTCTTAGAGAAAAAGGTAGAGACAGATAATGAAAAACACTCAACTTCAACCCTGGCCTCCACAAATGCATGCATGAGTGTGTTTACCCGCACACATGCAGCACACTCACACACACACAAACACACACACAAAATTAAAAAGTCATCAGAACTACAAATCCATAAGAGTATTATCATGGATTAGAAATCTCAGTACGCCATTACTCTACTGTAACTAAATGGTAACTAAAAGTAAGTGATATACATATATATATATATATATATATAAAATTCTGGAAATAAAGATGAATTTTATGGATACATATATACATGTTATTTATACTGTAGAGTACAAAGAAGAAAAGCATGTTTAGAGAACAGAGCAAACATTGAAAAATGTGGCCATTTTAATTGATGAGGTTATTAAGAAAACAAAAGGTAAAGTTACTAAAAATCAACACTTACTACATGTAACTCATTTCCTCAGCAATAACTGTGGGTACCGTATAATCGATCTGAAAGCAAACACAAGGAAAACATATCATTGGAGGATAGGATCCAAACACTAAAGAGAATCAAAGCTTTGCAAGAGTTAGACATCTTTTCTTTGATGAACTTGGTTTGTACTTCTATGGGACACATGTCCAAGTCTTTGAGGACATCCCCCACCTCGTTCCATTTTACAGCACACAGGGAGAAGAACCATTGAACTCACTCAGACTGTCCCTGCCTGAGGCTTACCTGCTTCATATCAAGTGGGCCAATGTTAGTTATGTTGTTTAAGCGTGCCTTTCCAATAACTGTTTTTGAAAACTGAACTTGAGCAGTGATGTTTTCAACTTCAACGGAGTAATAGTTATTGTTTGTTATATTTAGTGTGTTCTGTAAAAAAAAGGAGGCAGAAAATATACATTATCTTTAAATGGGCACACAAATCTGAACTCAAAACTATAAATCAAATGACTTCAGTTGTGACTATGCCTCATTTAGTAGGAAAAGAAAAATATTAACAAAATGTCAAAGAACATTTACAGAGATCTATGTGTATAAGAAACACAAAATTCAAAATTTTAATAATCAGACCCAGAAAACATATTACATAAAAATATGGAAAAGTCAATGTTAGAACATGACAGGAGCCATAAGCCTAAGTGACCCTTGACACACATGCCGCCATATTTGGGCTTCTCTCTTCTTTTCCTAGATCTAGGCCTTGCTTAAGTCTTCAAAGCACCAGAACCTCTTCTCATAAATACCAGAACCTCTTCTCAGAAATCAGGTGACCGCGCTGCAGTTAGGCAGTTAGGCAAGAGTAGATAGATAATCCCGATAGCAGCATTCCCTTCTGGCTGAACAACCCCCGATTAAAGTCCCCTCCCTGCTTGCACCCCCCTTTTGCCCCCGCCTGAAGAGGAAAATAAAATTTTGGAGCTTGATCAGACATCCTGTCTTGCTCTTCTTCTTTGTTCTCTTGTCCCTCTCATTCTCCAGTCCTCCCTTTAGGTCCCCGTTGAAGACCCCGCTGGCCAGGGCAAGAACATATATTCTAGAGTTTTAGCAAAAGTTGGACTAAACATAATTTTTAAGTTTCATTTAAATGTTAATGTATTTTATATATGTGTGTGTGTGTGTGTGTGTGTGTGTGTGTGTGTCTAACGACTACATGGTCAGCTTAAAAACAAAACAAAACAAAAAACAAAACAAACAAAAAACCCCCACAGTTTTGAAAGGAAAAACAACTGTTTTCAGATAGGACCTCATGCAGTCCTGCAGACTTTGAACTCACTTGAATTTCTCCTATCTCCAGCTCTACAGTACTCCTAGTACAGGCATTTACCAAGTCTGGTTTTGTGTGGCAAGAGGGACTAAATCAGATCTTTGTGCACAACAGGCAAGAACACTTTCCAATGAGTGGCATTATCAGCCTGTTTAAATGAAAATGGCATTTTAACTTACATGCTTGTAGATTTATACCAGATTAGAACGCAGAGAGAAAAGGTTAGATTCAAGTTTGCAGCTCAAATAGGCCTTCTACTTCCAAGCTTCTGTCCTAACCCTCCAGTGGTATAACACAACATGCATATGCTGCCACGGCCAGTTTCAGTTTACATGTGTTAAATTCACAACTGTTACATCAAATTACTCTGGAAAATAGTCAATGAAAAAGTCCTTCATGCAGGAAAATGTAGTGTGATCTCAGCTGAAATATTCATGAGCACATGTGGTGTGGACCGTATGGCAACCATTGCTGCTTGTCAAAGTTCCAGCATTTCAACATTGCGGAACACACTTCTCCAGCACCTTTTTACTTTCATTTTTAAGGATTCTCACTATTAATGCCTTTCCTTTTGGGAAATTTTGTGTGGGCTTTGGCAAAGGATAAAAATGTGAACGATAGCCTCTCTAAACAAAATAATTCTTTGGAAAAAATTCCTGCCACTGTGGAACCAGGCATTCCATTGTGCCTTCCTAATTACACCAAGAACAAGAAAGTTAGAGATTTACTAGATACACCTGATCCCAAGGATGAAATGTCTACAATTCAGATCCAGAGCCTGAGGCCATTAATGGCAAGAGTTCAGTTACCAAATGTAGAGAAATGAGAACAGTACTGTGTAATGGGAAAAGAGTAAGACATCAGGACCTTCCCTTTGGGCAGTGTGTGAGGGGAACAAGCCCATATAGTAAGACTAAGAAATTGTAGTATAGTGTCTCCTCCCCAGAAGTTCTTTTTCCCAGGGTGAGGCATTTGGATAAGGGTCTCCATTCCCTCTGGGGCTTGAGGAATGTTCCTGCTCCCTAAAGCAGCCATTCTCCTTATCTCTGGCAAGAGAAACTTAGGTCCTTTCATCATTAACATATGACTAGTGCCTATTGTCAAGGTCAAGGCTAGCTTCCTCGTGGATTTCAAGCACCATCCCAGCTTACATGCCCCTTTCCTCCCATTTAATCCTAAGTACAATAAAAGGTGTAGTCTTTTTTCAATTAAACACTGCTGGCAGTCATGATTCACCCACAGATAGTCTCCTTCTTCATTCCCCTCCCCCTAACCACAGATCAACACACATCCTCTTTGGGACCTGAACCCTTCAGCCAAAGCAAGTCTGCAGCACACATGTCTATCTTGCATATATAAACATGTGAGATTGCTTGATTATACATTCAAAGGTCTGTATGTAGGCTGATGTATATACTTTGCTAGCAGTTGAATGTATAATTTGTTGAGAGTTAAGTCTTCACAGTAGAGACAAAAATCATTATTTACTACACGAGTTTTCAAGTCTCGTAATAAGCATTTAAGTGTTTCATTAGTGCAGTACCACTGACTGGTACATACTGCCTTTCAGCCACTGTTCCTGGCTGACAATTCCCAGTTCATTTACATTAGATTATGTTTATTGTCCAACTGCAGTTGGCTATCCTTCAATCATGCTGATGTAGTTGAAAAAAGCTGAAAAACAGCGCAGGCCATCTCTATACAGATAAAACATGTGCTGAGAGTATGGCACATCCCAATTCCATGGGGACAGAAGCCACTGTCTCTGCCTTTACTCTGTCTTGTCATCTGTCTATTATAAGACAAATTGCTAAACGGTCTTAAAAATGAAATAACCGGAGCCAGGTATTGGGGTGAATGCTGAAAGATCAGAGGAACAGAACAAGTCACATCCAACTTCACCTTGCCAATTCCTCAGCTGATCTTGTTTCCTCAGACTGAAAGTCTCTGTGTCCTCATCCGAATGGATCTCAGCTGAACTGCTGCTAAAAGCCTAAAAGCTTAACAAGCCAAAAGCTTCTAGTTCCTGGTCCTCATGCCTTATGTACCTTTCTGCTTCCTGTCATAACTTTCTGGGATTAAAGGCATGTGTCTTTCCCAAGCAAGACATGAGATGTGTGTCACCTTGCCTGGCTGTTTCCAGTGTAGCTTTGAACTCACAGAGATCCAGAGAGATCTCTGCCTCCGGAATGCTAGGATTAAAGGCGTATGCTACCATTGCCTAAACTATGTTCAATATAGTGGCTGTTCTGTTCTATGACCTCCAGATAAGTTTATTGGGGTGCACAATATATCAACCACAGTCTATGGGCCTGTAGCCCTTAAAATATCCTGTTTTAATGAACCAATAAATGCAAGTATATTGATCCCTTGAGTTCTATGAGTTGTTTGTTCAGACAAACTAACCAAACCTAAAACGCAGGTTATGAGACTCTCAACTGATAGTCTACAGGAAGTTTCAGGGTCTGAGCCTGAAACTGGCAACTGAGTGGAGAGTAGGCTGCTGGGGCTGAATCTCTAACCTTGAGTTCTGAAGGCTACCTACAGTTGTCCTGTGTCAGAAGTGAATCAATTTAGAGGGCACTAAGCTTGTTTTCCTGATGCTGAAGAGAAATCCTGTAAGTTGGGATCACAGAGATCACGGGAGAGCCCATAAAATGGGGCTGCCCACACTTAAGGAGGGTATTTCCACTTTAACCTAGTATAGACAGTCCCTCTCAGCAACACCCAGAAGCTTGTCTACTATATGTTTCTAGATTCTGTCAAGTTGACAGTCAATACTAACACTCACAAGTACGAATGCACACCCCTTATTTGAAGGGGAAGGAATAATACAACTGTGATACTGTGAAAGGACCTTCAGCTTATGACCTATAACCTCATCAGTCAGTCTTTTACTTCAATGTCCTCGTGTGAAGCCTAATGTTCAACTCAACAGAAATTCTATTTCTGACCTAAAGTTCAGTTTTCCTTAATTTGATTATGAGGAAACATCTACAACTGTGCTATTCTTTGCATAATTATTTAAAATACGGTAAGACACTCTCATTTAAATAAACTGGTATTTAAAAGGAAATGACATACTCAAGAGAACTCTTTCAAACAGACCACAGCATACATGGGCTTGAAGCCATAAATAACTGTGATGGCCCAGGTGATTATATCGTTCCCCTTTCCAATGCAGTGGTTAGCAAACCATGCTTTTCTTAGCCAAATGCTACTGTGTAAATATAGATATAAGACCTCCTGTGAAGTTTTTAAAGTTGGGTGGCTGTATAATGCTTTTTCAAAATTATATCTGTAGTAAACCCATAGGCCATTTTCACATGTTCTAACTTAAATCAATCAGGTCATCATTTCAATTTCATTTTTAAACAGAATTAAATAAAGGTTTATTAAACATGGCAGAATTTTTATTTCATAAATGGTTAGAAAGCAAAGATATTGTATTCACAACATCTACTGAATCGACTGTTAATATCTTGGTAAGAACTACCTGGAGTCAAATGTTGAAAAGTAAATTGGCTATATTTTTTTTCTTTGCCAGAAATTGTTTATTTGATCTTCCTACAAAAGAGATCTTCAAATGTTAAATGATGCTCAATATACTCAAATGCCATGAGATTATTACTTAACATTATTGGCAGAACCAAAAATGGTAGTAGGATCAACAAAGCAAATTCACACCAACCAGAACGGGTGAGTGACCCATCTCACAGTGGATCTGAACCACCTTCCCCGCATTCTGTCGACCACAACCTTCCCCAGGCCAACACCATCCTAGTTCATCCCTGGCCCTGCAGAGGCTGGGCCCCCAACCCCAATACCAGCTGGCTTCCACCACTGAGGCACAGAGCACACAAGCCAGAACGGAACTCCAGCAGACTCCATAGGTCCAGACTCAGTCCACACCAGGTAGAAGAACAGATGCCATAGGCCTACATACAGTCCTCACCACCTGAAAGAACAGTCCCAGCAACTATATTGGAGGCCAGGCTGGTCTTAGGTACCCCAGAAGAAGACTCAGGCTTTACTGGAGGCCAGGTCAGATCTAGAGACCCAAGAAGACTATGATCAGGAGACCCAAGACCCCCCAAAACTCCAGCAGAGACACCCTACTGGACCTGAAGACTCATCAATCACCAGAACCCTTGGCCACTTAGGTCAGAAGACCAGAAAGGAAACAGAAACCAAGGAACAAAACACCCATCCAACAAAGACAAACACAGGAACCAACACCTAGACCTATATTCACCCCAAATCTAGATGCCTAAGTGCCAGTATAAGAACACAATCAATAACAGAAAGGATAATATGTTTCCACCAGAACCCAGCTATCCTAACACAGCTAGACCTTAACATTCCAATACAGCTGAAACACAAGGAAACAACCTTAAAAATAACTTTATGAAAATGGTAGAAGTCCTTAAAAAGAAAATGAAAAAAAAAAATCCCTTAAAGAAATGGAGGAAAAGATAAGCAAAAAATTGGAGGAAATCAATAAATCTCTTATTAAAGAATGACAAGAAAACCAAGAAAAAAAAACAAACAAAACTGTTCAAGACCTGAAAATAGAAATAGAAGGAATAAAAAACCCACAAACTGAGGGAATTCTGGAAATGGAAAAATCTAGGTAATGGAACAGGAACTACAGAAACAAGCATCAGCAACAGAATACAAGAGATGGAAGAATCTCAGGCATTGAAGATACAATAGAGGAAATAGAGTCATCAATCAAAGAAAATGTAATATCTAAAATATTCCTAACACAAAACATCCAGGAAATCTGGGACACTAAAAAAAGACCAGACCAAAGAATAATAGGAATAGAGGAAGGAGAAGAAGAATCCCTGCTCAAAGAACCAGAAAATAAATTCAACAAAATCAAAGAAGAAAACTTCCCCAAACTAAAGAACACACCTACAAAGGCACAAGAAGCTTACAGAACACCAAGTAGACTGGACCAGGAAAAACATCCCCTCAATACATAATAATAAAAACACTAAACATACAGAAAAAAGAAAGAATATTAAAAGCTGCAAAGGAAAAAGGGCAAAATAACATATAAAGGCAGACCAATCAGAATTACACATCTCAATGGAGACTCTAAAGGCCAGAAGAGCCTGGATAGACCTCTTGCAGACTCTAAGAGATCATGGATGCCAGCCCAGACTACTATACCCAGCAAAACTTTCAATCACCATAGGTGAAGAAAACAAGATATTTCATGACAAAGTCAAATTTAATCAATATCTATCCACAAATCCAGCTGTACAGAAGGTACTAAAAGGAAAAATCCAACTCAAAGAAGTTAGCTATACCTACAAAAACACAGGTAACAGATAATCTCACACCAACAGAAACACACACACAAACCACCACCACTACCACCACCACCACCACCAACAAAACAGGAATTAACAGTCACTGGCCATTAATATCTCTTAGTATCAATTGACTCAAATTGCCAATAAAAAGACAGGCTAACAGAATGGATATGAAAACAGGATCCATCTTTCTGCTGCATACAAGAAACACACCTCAACATCAAAGACAGACATTATCTCAGAGTAAAGGGTTGGAAAAAGATTTTTTCCAATCAAATGAACCAAAGAAGCAAGCTGGTATAGCAATCTTAATATCTAACAAAATAGACTTCAAACTAGAATTAATTAAAAAAAAATGAAGAAGGGCATTTCATATTCATCAAAAGAAAAATTCACCAACTGATGTCTCAATTCTGAACATCTATGCCCCAAATACAAGGGCACCCACATTTATAAAACAAACATTACTAAAGCTAAAATTACATACTGAACCCCACACTTAAATTGTGGAAAACTTCATCAGCCCACTCTCACCAAGAAACAGGTCATCTAGACAGAAACTAAGCAGAGAAATATCAGAACTAACAGATGTTAGCATTCAAATGGACCTAACAGATATCTACATAATGCTTCACCTAAACACCAAAGAATATACCTTCTTCTCAGCACCTCATGGAACCTTCTCCAAAGTTGACCACATACTCAGTCACAAAACAAGTCTTAACATATACAAAAAATTAGAATAACACCTTGTATCTTATCAGATCACCATGGATTAAAGTTGGAGTTCAACAAACTACAAAAAGCCTAAAAACTCATGGAAACTGAACAAATCTTAACTGAATTACTACTGCATCAAGGGAGAAATAAAGAAATTGAAGACTTTCTAGAATTTAATGAAGACAAATGTATAACATACCCAAACTTATGGGACACAATGAAAGCAGTGCTTAGAGGAAAGTTCATAGTACTAAGTGCCTTCATAAGGATTTTCTAGAAATTTCATATAGCAACTTAACAGAAAACCTCAAAGCTTTAGAACAAAAAGAAGCAAACACACCCAATAGTAGTAGACAGCAGGAAATAATCAAATTGAGGGCTGAAATCAATAAAATAGAAACAAAGAGAACAATACAAAGAAACAATGAAACAAATAGTTGGTTCTTTGAGAAAATCAACAAGATAGATAAACCCTTATCCAAATTACCTAAAAAACAAAAAGGGGGACATAATAACAGACACTGAAGAAATCTAGACAATCATTATGTCATATTTCAAAAACCTGTACTCCACAAAACTGGCAACTCTAAAAGAAATGACACATTTCTTGATAGATACCATATACCAAAATTAAATCAAAATCAGATAAACAATTTAAACAGACCTATAACCCCTAAGGAAATAGAAGCAGTCATTAAAAGTCTCCCAACCAAGAAAAGACCAGGGCCAGATGGTTTCAGTGCAGAATTCTACCAGAGTTTGAAACAGCTAATAACAGTACTCCCCTCAAATTATTCCACAAAATAGAAACAGAAGGAAAATCATCAAATTCTTTTTATGAGGCCACAGTTACTCTGATACCAAACCACACAAAGACCCAACAAGGAAAGAGAATTACAGACCAATTTCCCTCATGAACACTGATGCAAAAATAATCAATAAAATACTGGCAAACCAAATCCAAGAACTCAAAAAGATCATCCACCATGCTCAAGTGGGCTTCATCCCAGAGATGCAAGGATGGTTCAACATACAAAAACCTGTCATTGTAATCCACCATATAAACAAAGTGAAAGGAAAAAAAAAAAAAAAAAAAAAAAAAAAAAAAACCATTTTTTTAAATACCCCAAAAAAAAAAAGTAAAAAAAAAAAAAAAAAAAAAAAAAAACCACATGATCATCTATTTCATTAGATGCTGAAAAAGGCTTTGACAAAAATCCAACACTCCTTCATGACAGAAGTCTTTCGGGGATCAGGGATACAAGGAACATACCTAAATATAATAAAAGCAAGCTGACAGCCAACATAAAATTAAATGGAGAGAAACTCAAAGCAATTCCACTAAAATCCAGAACAAGACATAGCTGTCCACTCTCTCCTTATCTATTCAACATACAACTCAAAGTTCTAGCTAGAACAATAAACAACAAAAAAAGATCAAGGGGATAAAAATCATAAAAGAAGAAGTCAAAATAGTGCTATTTTTTGCAGATGACATGATAGTATACATAAGTGATCCCAAAAATTCTACCAGGAAACTCCTACAGCTGATAAGCACCTTCAGTAATGTAGCTGGATACAAGATTAACTCCAAAAAATCAGTTGTCCTCTTATATACAAATGATAAAAAGGCTGAGAAAGAAATCAGGGAAACAATACCCTTTCACAATAGCTACAGACAATATAAAATATCTTGGTATAACTCTAACCAAGCAAGTGAAATATCTGTATGACAAGAACTTCAAGTCTTAAAGAAAGAAATTAGAGAATATCAGAAGACAGAAAGATCTCCCACGCTCATGGATCCGTAGGATTAATATAGTAAAAATGACCACCAAAAGCAATCGACAAATTCAATGCAATCTCCATTAAAATCCCAACACAATTTTTTATAGACTTTGAAAGAACAATATTCAACTTCATATGGAAAACAAAAACCCAGAACAGCTAAAATTATCCTGTACAATAAAAGAACTGCTGAAGGTATCACCATCCCTGATCTCAAGCTCCACTACAGAGCTTTAGTAATTAAAAAAAAAAAAAAAAAAAAAAAAAAAAAGCATGGTACTGACATAACAGACAGAGGGATCAATGGAACCAAATCAAAGACCAAGACATGAATCCATACACCTTGATTTTGGACAAAAAGGCAAAACAACACAATGGAGAAAAGAAAGCATCTTCAACAGACGCTGTTGGTATAGCTGGATGTCAACATGTAGAAGATTGCAAATAAATTCGTATCCATCACCCTGCACAAAACTCAAGTCCAAGAAGATGAAAGACCTCAACATAAATCCAGTTACACTGAACCTGATAGAAGAGAAAGTGGGAAGAGCCTTGAACTCACTGGCACAGGAGACAACTTCCTGAATAGAACAGCAGTAGCACAGACACTGAGATTGACGATTAATAAATGGGACCTCCTGAAACTGAAAAGCTTCTGTAAGGCAAAGGACACTGTCAATAGGACAAAATGGCAGCCTACAGAATGGGAAAAGATCTTCACCAATCCCATATCTGACAGAGGGCTGATCTTCAAACTACATAAAGAATTCAAGAAACTAGACATCCAATTAAAAAATGGTGTACTGACTGACCTAAACTGAGAATTCTCAACAAAGAAGTTCAAATGGCAGAGAAACACTTAAAGAAACGTTCATATAGTTAGGTATCAGGGAAATGCAAATCAAAACGACTCTGAGATCCCATCATATACCTGTCAGAACAACTAAGATCAAAACCACAAATAACAGCTTATGCTGCAGAGAATATGGAGCAAGAGAAACACTCCTCCATTGCTGGTGAGAGTGCAAACTTTAATAACCACTTTGTAAATCAATATAGTGGTTTCTCAGAAAATTGGAAATCAATCTACCTCAAGACCCAGTGATACAACTCTTGTGTATATACATAAAGGATACTCAATCATACCACAAGGATATTTATTCAACTATGTTCACAGTGGCTTTATTTGTAATAGCCAGAAACTGAAAACAACCTAGATGTTTATCATCCAAAGAATGGCTAAAGAAAACGTGGTACATTCACACAATGGAGTACTACTCAGCTGTTAAAACAATGGCATCAGGAAATTTGAAGGTAAATAGATGGAACTAGAAAATAATCATCCTGAGTGAGGTTACCCAGACCCTGAAAGACAATCATGGTGTATACTCACTCACTCATAGATATTAACTGGAAGAGGGTGGGAGGCTGAGGTTGGAATGTAAAATAAATAAATTAATTAATTAAAAAAAAAA
>CABHPR010133346.1:12217-24290 GCA_902168415.1 Peromyscus melanophrys | reverse complement strand
AGAGAGAGAGAGAGAGAGAGAGAGAGAGAGAGAGAGAGAAATAGAGAGAGAGAGAAAGAGAGAGAGAGAGAGAGAGAGAGAGAGAGAGAGAGAGAGAGAGAGAGAGAGAGAGAGAGAGAATAGAGGTACTTATTTGTGGAGATCACTAGTATGCAGAGGAAACTAGTCTCCTGGGCTGAGAGCACCGTAATGATAGAGCATTTGCTCGCTGCAGCAGCACCCTGGGGTAGATCCCAGCACTAGGAAAAACAAAAGCAACCCGATCCCAAGTCAAGCATGGCTGTACACACCTGTAGTTCCAGCACTCTGGGAGGCTGAGGGGAAGACTGCAAGCTCCAGACCGCCTGTCTGAAACAACGCATCAGTCTTCAAACTCAGTAAAACCTCCTGACAATAACATACTACATTTAAGAGTGTATGGTCTTCAACACCAAGCAGACTGTTAGGTCATTGCAAACATCTGATGATGATAAAGAACCAGAAAGTGCAGTGAAGAATCGAATGGAATTGTGTGAGGAAGAGACAATTCATCCAAAGAACATTTTATATCATTTGTGATACAAATGCAAAGATTTAAATATACAATTTAAATGGACTTTATATCATTTACATGTATCACAGTGTACATTAAACAGTATTTTAAATAATATAGTTGGTTGGTTTTTTTTTTTTAAGTTTTCTGCATGTAGGTACATGCACCATGTGCATGCAGTGCCTATGGAGGCCAGAAGAGAGCATCAGATTCCTTAGAACTTGAGTTAAATAATTTTTCAAAACTCGTAATCAAGTTGGAAGACACATGATATATATGTGTATATGTATATATATACACATTTATATATGCACACGCATGAACATTTGAATATATGTGCATGGAGGATTCAAGAAAGCTTCCCTGGGGGATTAGAATCTTCATCCACCACAATCTCCCCTCCCTAGCTCTGTAACAACTACGTGGAAAACAAGGTCTCCCAATTATAAGAATTACTTAGGGTGTATATTTAAAATACAAATCTCTAGCTTTCCACAATTTTGATTCAGGAAGGATGAGTTAGGGGTGGGAATGTGTCATATTAAACACCCTAGGAAATGGTTAAGGCCTAGACAATGAAATCAGACAGGATTTTGTGGGCTATAGTGATTGTTCCTCACACATTGAGCCCCAGTTAAGCCCCTTTCCCACTAGATGGACAGACAGAGGTCTCTCCAGGTGAGCCACGTCTCTGCACTGCTTTGCAGGGAGGGGAAGCAGAGCCTAATTACCACCTTACTAAAGGTGCAGGTCCAGAATCAACACTCGCTTATGGGCTGTCTCACTGAAAAGGATGAGACCCTGGAGCTCATCTTCCCACAGTGTTGGAAAGGAAACTGCAGGCAGCCTGGGAGGGTTAGTTTGGGGTGGAGTTCTGATTGTCCTGCTGTAGTTGAGGAACTCCAAAAGAGCCCCATCCCCCCCCACCCTGCTCCTAAAAAGGCTATTCATTTTATGATTCTGTTTAGAGAAATTAGACTAACTCATCTGCCCCAGGAGCAGGACAGCCAGGGGCTCAGGCAGCGGGAGAGACGTTAATGGCTCCACCTTCAGTGTGGCAGCTCAGCCATCTGCCATGGGAGGCCAGTCTTGCTGGTTCTTGGGGGTATCAAAGTAGCACCAAAGGGCAAACTCATGGATTCTCAATCCTGGAAAAGATCAATGTCATCAGAAATAACAGAGGGCCTCAGATATCAGATATGCCTTCATGAGCCAGTAAAGTCACAGTACAGCTCATGGTCAAGAATAGTTCTACAGGGGCTAGAGAGACTGCTCAGAGGTTAAGAGCAGTGTTTGTTCTTCCAGAGGTCCTGAGTTCAATTTCCAGTAACCACATAGTAGCTCACAACCATCTATAATGAGATCTGGTGCCCTCTGCTGGCCTGCAGGCATATATGCAGACAGAACACTATACATAATAAATAAATTTAAAAAAGAATAGTTCCACAACCCTAACAAGCATGTTCCAAATTTTGAAATATGGTGTGCTGAGGACTCCAAAGGGCTGCAGCACTTGTCTATGTGTGAGGAGGCCCTAGGCTGGACTGATGCTGAAGGAAAATGGGGTTAAATGAAAGTATAAATGAAAACTGGGCAAGGTGGCATACACCTTTTATTCCAGCACTCAGAGGACAGAAGCAGGAAGATCTCTGAGTTTGAGGACAGCCAGGGCTATATAGTGAGACCATGTCTCAAAAGAAAAAAAAATGTAGCTCAATTTACTCAATGATTTACCTTTATTTGAATACAATTAGAACTGAGTAATCAAGAGAGGTTTTGCTGAACAGTCAAGGCTGGTTACACAAGCCTGTGGCCCAGCTGCAGAGGGGCTGAGGCAGAAAGATCAGTCCACCCAGAGGTTCAAGACCAGATTGAGTAACATAGAGACTCCACCTCAAAAGGCTGTTGGTTTTTTTTACTTTTTATTAAATGGATCTAACATAACCAATAAAACAGTGATTATATATATATGTATGTATATAAACATGTGTGTATATATGTGCTATACACATATGATAAATATCATCTTAAATATGAAAGGCCATACTACTTTCAACAAGAGACCGTTCTGCTCCCAGAAAACTAAGCTGTGAGTCTGTTACCAAGTCAACAGCGTACAAACATGCTTTTAGGTTGGCAGTTGGCATCCCTGAAGAGTGTGCTAGCAGTGGTTATAAATGATGCACTATCAGCAGTAAAACATACAGTGTGCTTGATTACAAACGACACCAGTCTGCTTGTTGAGTGCATACTGTACTGTAATCATCACAACAGCCACTGTTTTTATGAACTCTGTGTCAAGCCGAGCTGGCATACAGCCCATACATAATAGTATTGCCGTGGCTTCTAGTCATTTCGTACTTAAGGATCCAAAATATATTATGTTCACAAAATAACACTTGGTAAATATTAATCAGCTTTGATTTATACTCCTTTGAAAGCACTCCATCCTGGTCACTCACGCTAATCTCCATGACTACAGTTAGCTAAGACGGTGAGTCAGTCTGGCCACTACACAGAAGCACTTGACTCCAAAAGCAAAAAAGGCTGCCCTGCTCTACAAATCTTCACGTTCTCAACTCCTAAAACAAACAAAAATGTTCTAGTGCGGCCTCTGTAGCCAGGAGTTTGACCTTCCTGTTTATGGTCACACTTGAGCATAAACACACATCTACACAATGCATTAAGCTAACTCCCGAATCTAAGATAAAATACAAAACGAATGTGAAGATACGCTGCAGTTCTAGTCACAGACTTGAAAACCTCACCATTCAGATGTAACTCTTGCATCTTTGGAGGTCATTGTCACACAGGCTTGAAGGAGTAGTCAGTATTAGCACATGAGTCACTACAGAGTACATTTATGACCAGGAATGTGGGCCCTTTGTCATAGGATTGTTTCTGCCTATCCCTCAAAGAATCGCATGCTCTTGAAGTGATAGGCTTTTAAGGCACATTTCAACAAAAATCCATTATATCACCAGCTTAAAAATGGAAGCTCCACGTCTACCTGGTAGTTTTATGTGGTTTACCAGATAGGCAAGTGTCTTATCTTGAAAATAAAGTCTTATTAAAAACTCGATTCTCTGTCTGTTCAAAGAGAAATACTTTGTAAAAACTATTAAGAAAAGGAGCCAGGATACTAGCTTAGTAGAGAGCTGCCCAACATGCATGAAGCCCTGGATTCAATCCTCAGCACTGCACAAACCAAGCAGGCTGGTGCATCCCCGTAATCCCAGTACTTCAGGGAAGTGGAGGCAGGAGGATCAGAAGTTGGAGATTGTCCTTGGCCTTGGCCAGCCTGGGTTACCTCAGACCCCGTCTCAAAAAAGCAAACAGTGTGCTTCTCTCTCTCTCTCTCTCTCTCTCTCTCTCTCTCTCTCTCTCTCTCTCTCTCTCTCTCTCTCTCTCTCTTTCTCTCTCTCCTTCTCTCTGGTGTGTGTGGGGGTTGGGGTGGGGGGGATTAGACTCTTAAGAGCAGCCCACCTCCATCCAGCCTGTTGGCAAAGGCCCGTGAAGGATTAGCTCTGAAAATTAAGGAGAACAGAAACTTCTCTGGGACTCCAGGCTCCTAACAACTCATTAGGGTCTCTGCACAGGGATTGTAAGGAAGGAGCCATGATGCCTTAATGATTACTAGAAACCTCCTTAAGACGGCACAAACTCCTGGAGGGCTCAGATCACAGCTTCAGTCATCCATCTCATTTCAGTTACCAGCTTCAGAAGACCTGCCACAGCAAGGTGGCGCACGCCTTGGATCCCAGCACTTGCGGGAAGCGGAGACTTGAGACATGTGGATTTCTGAGTTCAAGGACAGCCTGGTCTACATAGTGAGTTCCAGGACAGCCAGGGCTATAGAGACCCTGTCTCAAACAACACACACACCCTAAAAACAAACACAGACAGACTTGGGGAAGGGAAAGCATGAAGATGGGAAGATGACACTTAAAAGTGGGATTAGTGGGGCAGCAGTGGCGCACGCCTTTAATCCCAGCACTCGGGAGGCAGAGGCAGGCAGATCTCTGTGAGTTCAAGGCCAGCCTGGTCTACAGAGTGAGTTCCAGGATAGCCAAGACTGTTACATAGAGAAACGGGGGGGTGGGGGAGGATAAAAAAGGAAGTGGGCTTCAGGGACAAGTTGCGAGAGCAGCTCTGATGTCCCCAGGAGACTCTGCTTTAAAAAGACCTTTTCTAGCGCCATGCATACCCGACAGTGCTAACCTTTGGAATGGCTGGGTGGAGGGCTAGATTTAGGACTTTCAATTCCCTGCTCATCTAAAAACAAACAAACAAACAAACCAGCGGCTAACTTCTACCTTAGGCTGTCCTTTCCCACTGGCCACAAGCTTTCCTGTGCCTTCCGTCCTGCGGAGCAAGTTGGTGGTAAGCTGAACTTGGCAGGAGCAGGTGGGGGACAGGAGGCATATTGTCACAGATGGAAGGGGGATTCAGGTAACCGACGGAGCCACCAAGACTAAACTCGATAGCAGAGACCAAAGATGTGCTCCACGCCGGTGGCCATGGAGCACCAACAACTGGTCGTGAACAAAGACTTTAAACGCAGCACAACACCAGGCCATTCCCAGGAGCCAAATAAAACACAAGTACCAAGTGCATTTAGTCTGAGTGGCCAGCTGCCTACATCCTTGGCAGGTACAGAAGGACCGCCAGAATTTCCCCCCCAACAAATCCATGCTATTTTCCCCTGTCTCCTCTAACAACATTCATAGTTCTTTATACTGATTGGCATCATTTTAGAAATCTGGTCCCAAAGGTTCATTAGAATAATACAGCAAAGAGAGAATAAAGTGACTTCAAAGATGTGTGTTGAGGTAAAGAGCTTCCTAAAGATGGGTGAGTAGGGAGGCATGGCCACGGGGGTACAAACTTAGATGTAAGCCTGGCACTAACATTTTCCTACAAAATTCCCATTTCCTACAAAACTCATTACAAACAGGAGGAGTTCTTATTGCTCCCAGCCCTGACCCACTCCTGCTGCACTGAGAAATGATTTCCCCCTGGATAATCGGTAGCAAAGATTCCCCAGTTTACAAAAAGTCATTAACAGTGTGTTGCTTTGGATTAATTTCCAACTGCCACATGGACTACAGTATGCACGTCCTTAACACCATGTACAGAAAAGAGTTTAGAAAAGTCATCTTACCAAAGTTAACCTCAATGGGGAAAAAAACCATGAAAAAGGTGCAAAATATGTACAGTTCCTGGCAGTTCTCACACGGGATTTCTCTATCAACATAAACGTTTACATTTACATAATGGAAGTACAGTGGGGTTCACTTTATTGTTATTGTACAGGTTTCTGCAAGTGCTTATTTTATTTTAAAAAGAGAGTATTTTTTTTTCCTTAACAAATCTCTGTCCGTGTCCCCGGCTCCTCCTTCCCTGCTGGAGTGCCGTGTGGCTCGGCACCCTCAGCGCTGGCGTGGGTTCCGGCTCCCCTACAGCAGTACTCTAGGGGTCCCGTTGGGAGTAGTCCCTTTCTTCTTCTGCAGCCGACTCTGGGCTTTCCGAGATTTCACCATTTTCATCCTCACCTCAAAAACTTCATGGATGGCCTTCCGGAAGCAGTGAAAATTATAGTCAATGAGGCCTGCAGGAGAAGACAGAAACACTTAGAAACGGCACGAGAAACAATCTGTCGTTCCTGTCATCCGGCGCCAGTAGGGGGCAGCAGAGGCGCAGCCGTCATGTAACAGGCCTAGGTCTCAGGAACGGCAGGTGCTCTTCCTGAAGACCATTCCAGAAGCTTCCAGAGGATTTGCCACATTTCCAAAGGTGTCTGTGCCCCCAGAAGATCTGAAAAACCACTGAACTGCACTAACTTAATCATTCAGATTGAAGACTAGTTGTAATTAAGATAAATCAGGGGCTGTCAAGATGTCTCAGCAGGTGTTTGCTAGGCAAGCCTGAATGACCTAAATTCCACCCCCAAACACAATGAAGGTGGAAAGGGAGAACCAACTCCACACACTCTATAATAGAACAGCAATTATTATTATTATTATTATTATTATTATTATTATTATTATTATTATTATTATTATTTTCAAAAAGGGCTAGCTTCACAAGCCTGACAACTTAAATTCCCCAGAACCCATATATGAGTTCAAGGCCAGCCAGTGCTACATAGTGAAACCCTGTCTCAAAAATAACTAAATAAATAAGGTAGGGAAACAACAGAAAAAGATACCTCCAAACACATGCACATACACACACATTAAATATGAGCTGAGGGGCCAGGTGTTGGTGGCGTTTGTGATCCCGGCACTCGGGAGGCAGAGGCAGGCAGAACTTCGAGGTCAAGGCCAGTCTGGTCTACAGAGCGAGTTCCCGGATAGCCTGTCTTGCTGAAACTTTACACATGCCCATTTCCCTACATTCCTTAGTTGTAACGTAAACTCGACAGCTAGGTTGCTAGTTAGTTTACTATATGCTACAAAACCTGCCTGTCATCAGAGATTGTGGTTTTGTAATAATTTACCAAAGATCTCTATGATCAATTCCTACTTAAACTTAGTTGCACACAGCCAGATGTTAAAATGAATGGTGGAGGCTAAAGGTGCAGCTGGATTTGTGCAGCGTGAAGCATTTAACCTTAGAAACATTGTAGTAGAAACCCTGATACGACTTTATTAGAGATTCCCCAGGAACAGACAGAAAACATGCACACAAAGACACCACATACTATACATGCATACACCACACCTAACACATGCAAATACCACATATACCACACGAATACAACACATACAAAACACACACACACCACACATATATACCACATATACCACACGAATACAGCGCATACAATACATGCATACACTACAGAGAGAGAGAATACAAACTGGCTTTGTTACAGTGAAACCATCCAGTGTGCACAAGCTCATTCCAGCTAGAAACTGCAAGACAGTCAGTTCCAGGTCAAATGTTGTCAAAGGGAGCTCGAAGATTATTTACTACTTTTGCAACTTTTCAGTTAATTATAAAATTGGTTCAAAATAAACAAGTTCTCTAGCCTAGCTCAAATGTTCCTAAACTTTAGAACCGGCTGCCAGCTGAAGTTATACATCTGTGTGGCCCTTGTTTTCCTTAGCTTCCAAAATCCACAGGCAATATCAAGCAACAGTAAATGTGGGAAGAGATGGAGAATGTGAATGTGTGTGTGCATGCACACACCTAGCTCTACACGTCAGAGAGCCTAGCTCCACGTCTTTTTTTTTTTTTTTTTTAGTAGATTACAATTTAGTTACAACATTTCTCCCTTCCCTTTTCTTCCTCCTTGTTCTCCCTCAAATTCACGGCCACCCTTTCCACTAATTGTTACTTCATGTATCTATGTATATACATGTATGTTCCCAAACATAGCCTGCTCTGCTCAATCCATATATGGCCACCTGTATGTTTATTTTCAGGGATGATTATTTGGCACTGGACAACCAATTGGTGTGCTCATCCCTGGGGAGGAACCACCTCTCCTGCTCCCTAGCTAGCCATCTTTAGCCCCGACACAAGCTGGTGCTGTCAGATTTCGACAACGCCACCTACATTTTTTGGGTCTGAGTAAAACCTCCTGTATATCGAGTGAGAAGAACAAAGTACAGGCCCTGTCTATCTTCATTTGTTGACAGGGGATGCTCAGTCAGTACTGGGACTGAACCTACAGCACCACGCACAAGAGGCAAGCCTCTACCACTGTGTACTGGCCGAGTCCTGCTGCCTATATTCCCAAAGGAAGCCCATAATCTAATGGATAAGCTGTTACTCCTGCCAGCAGATGGAAATAAGGAACAAAAGATGAACACTCTTCAGAGTTTTGAGAAAAATGACACAGAGGTCACTGGAAGACACACACAGCCTCAGGGGTGGACATGGAAATTTAAATGGAAAGCAACTTCCTGAAACAGTAAAATTCAGGATTGATAAGGATAGAGCAAACTGGACATATTAACCAATATATTTTGTTAATAGTCACTGGAAGCCACCAAAATAGGCCTAGCCTTTGAAGCTGAGGAATCCCACTGGTGCTGTTGGTGGAGTGGGGGCAGGGAGCAAGTGCCCACAGGATGCTCCCTGGGCACGCTGGTCAGTCAGTCTAGCCAAAAGGTGAGTTTCAGCTTCAGTGAGGACTCACTGAACTTGAGTGAAGAACTCTGTCTCAAGGGCATAAGGCAGAGTGACAGCAGAAAACACCTGGCCTCTGTCTGCTCTTGTCATCCACACATATGGATGCACACAAAGACACCACATACTATACATGCATACACCACACCTAACACATGCAAGTACCACATATACCACACGAATACAGCGCATACAATACATGCATAAACTACAGAGAGAGAGAATACAAACTGGCTTTGTTACAGTGAAACCATCCCAACAGTGCAGCCAGTTTTGTTGAGAATGAAGGGATAAAGTAAAGGGAGGGGAAAAAAACCTCAGAAATGGCCGGGCGGTGGTGGCACATGCCTTTAATCCCAGCACTCGGGAGGCAGAGCCAGGCGGATCTCTGTGAGTTCAAGGCCAGCCTGGGCTACCAAGTGAGTTCCAGGAAAGGCGCAAAGCTACACAGAGAAACCCTGTCTCGAAAAACCAAAAAAAAAAAAAAAAACCTCAGAAATGTAACATGAGGCTTAGCTCAGATGTGAAGTTTCATCTTGTTCCCCATGTTTTCCTTAATTTTGGAACAAGTTTATCATGAGCACTCATCGCTCACAGGACAGCAGAAGCTGCAGCAGCAGCAGCAGCAGCAGCAGCAGCAGCAGCAGCGGCGGCGGCGGCGGCGGCGGCGGCGGCGGCTGTAACCACTGCGCTTCCTGGCTCGCCTTTGCGATGTTTAGCTCTGCATTCCGTACCACAGGAGATCAAGCCCAGGTCTCTGAGCAGATGGACAAGCTCTGAGCCAGCCACAGCACTGTCAGCAGCCGTAAACTACACCCTAGCTACCAGTAAACTACACCCTAGCCACGCTGGCATCATTGAAAAAAGTCTTTGAAAAAAATCAGTTAATTGCTTTTACTTAAAATATACACACATACCCCTCACCAACTGAACTTGACCCTTACAAGTCACGTTTAGAGCAGTATTGGTCATTCCTTCGCTGTGTGCATCATGACACCATCCCTGCCATTTGAAGAGAGTATGTGAACGCCAAGCAGACAAATGCCATCTACCTCTGTAATCGGGAGAGCGATGGTCACATGGTTCACCAAACTCCTAGCGCTGTGGCCCAGGGACAGGCCCCGCCTGCAACACAGGCGAAGAAGCCCTTTCCTGGTGCAACAGCCTGGCAAAGTAACAGCTGAGGCCCATGGAGGATCTGGTTCTGTTTCCACCTTATCCCTCTCGGCTGCACACCGGGGTCAGGCACACTGGGGCCAGGCAGGTCCAGACACCGGCTCGATCACGCAGGCTCGCCTCAGGCCAAGGAACTAAAGCCTAGAGGCTTTGCGGGCATGCCGTGTCTACACACATCCACCGGGCCGCAGAGGCAGCGTGGACTGAGGCAGTCCTTGAAACCACACCGAAAGTTACCTTTTCTTTCAAAGCTTTCCTCTCTGACAAAGCAAACGAGCGCCAAGAACTTTGTCACTTCTTTTAGATAAAGAACTGTTGTGTTGTTCAGCTTTATGATGGCTGTGGACTCCTTGTCATACGGGGCTCCTGCTCCATCTTCTTTGAGACTAAATGGAGACAGAAACCAGAATGTATTTGACCTTCAAGAAAGAACTCCAAATCGCAACCCAGACCCCCACTTCAACACACAGAAAACTATCACCCTAATAGGCTGTGTGTGCTTCGAGTGCCTTTGGGTAAAAGACCTCGTAGCCCAGGCACAGGAGGTGTAGCGGCTCCCACAGTCACTCTCTTACCAACACAGTGAGTGGGTACTGTGGCAGCTGGGCACCTCTCTAGGTGCCCGAGGAACAGGAGTGGAGGTAGAGGCGAGCCCTCGCGCCTCTCTGGCCAAAGGCATCTTGTTTGTACATACAGGAGAACAGTTAGGCTGCCAGAAGCAAAGGCAAAGACTTCCAAAGAGAGTCCAAACAGACCGGACAGAAAAATGCAGGGCTTGACTCGGGCCAGAGGAAAAACTGCTAGAAAACAGAATTAACAGGCTGTGGATAAGCCGGGCAGTGGTGGTGCATGGCTTTAATCCCAGCTCTTGGGAAGCAGAGACAGGTGGATCTTTGTGAGTTCGAAGCCAGCCTGGTCTACATAATGAGTTCCAGGACAGCCAGGGCTATACAGGAAACCTTGTCTCAAAAGAAAAAACAACAACAAAAAAACCCAAAACAAACAAAAAAAGAGGCTGCGGATGTAGGTCAGTGATAGCACCCTTGTCTAGCATAGGTGAGTCCCTGGGGTCTATCCCCCAGCTCCACAAAGAAAGGCAGCACCAGAGGACTACTGGTAAAGTTTGAGTATGGTGTATATTAGATAACAGAGTATGGTAGACATGCTAAATTTGCCTCATTTGATAATTAAACCATCGTCCTGCAAAAAAGTGTCCTCGTTCTCAGGAAAATATAAAGAATCAACAGATCTGCAACTAACTTCCCAGCAGTCCAGCTAAAACACAAAGGATAGATGTGTATCAGGAAAAAAGCAAATATGTCCACATGGTTAAAAGCTGGTAAATCCCCACGAAGGATCTAGAGTCCATTGTGCAGTCATTTTCTGTAGAGCCAACATTTGCAGGTGTGGTCTACAGAGACAGAGCCTAGCTGCCGTGTTTACTAAGCCAGCTTGAAGAAGCTGAGTAATTTTAGGCCTCAATTTCCCCATCTATCCATCATCAACATTTTCAAGTTTCCTACTGGAGAAATGACATAATCTATCCATAGTCCTACAGTGAGAACATGCAAAATGCAGCCAACTGCTAATATCACAGGTTTAAGGATCAAAAACCAGGACCCACTCAAGACACTGCTGTGATTGGTTCTGAATCCTTTCCTCACAAAGAAAGTGTCTTTATACCTTTTCCCTTTATCTGACACTATGTGAATTTTCTGATGTATTGCTCAAATTCATGAATAAGTGACTAGAAATTTGACTCAATTGTAATAATGCTAAGCCTTAACGATTTCACCCCAAAATTACTGTGTAGTAAACAGGTAACCGTATCTAGTTCTGATCACACACTAGCTGCTGGGAAAATCCTCTAAGTCAGACAGATACCGAGGAAAGTTGGGCTGGCAAAATAATAACTTGAGCAAAGCTAATGACAGAGGCAAACCAGGATCTAAAATCCAGATCTGACCAACATCAAAGCTGATGCTTTAATCTTATGGAAATAAAAAGGGCTTGGGTGACAATGGCTGGCAAGCACAACGTAAGGAAGAGCCTGAACTGTATTCTCAAGGAAATGTAGGGATGTTAGTTTTGAAAAGAACTTTAAACTGTCATCTACATGCTTAAAAGTAATTTACATTTCTATTATGTGAGGCCAGAACAGACAATATAAAAGATCAGAGAGAGAGAGAGAGAGAGAGAGAGAGAGAGAGAGAGAGAGAGAGA
>CABHPR010133345.1:13992-32143 GCA_902168415.1 Peromyscus melanophrys | reverse complement strand
TGACATTACTAATAACCCAAATCTGATGTTAAGACAGCAAGGCCCACTGTCTTCTACACCAACGTGACCATAAAATAATAAATGCTCACAATTTTAAACCTACTAACTAGTCCTCTTCCCCAATAAAGTAGTGAGGGAAAACAAAACTGATTTATTTCTTAGTGTATTTGGGATAAATTTTTGATTAATTACTCATTATTATTTTAATCTGTATTCTTTCATCAGAAAGAGTTTTCTAGGGAAATGAAGCAGAGAACCTCACATAATTCTGAGATGGTAGAATTCCTAGATACGTCTGTCTTCTCAGTTTTGGTTTTAACTTAGAATTTTTGTTATTGTTTTCGTTTTCTTGGTTGGTGCTGGTTTAATTGTGGCTGACAAGCTTCCTTCAGTGTATCCTACTTATCCTTTCCACATACCTTCAGTTCCCATCCCAGTGTCCTAACCTCCCTTTTCTTCCTTAAGGAAGGCATCCATTTTAGCTCTAATCTCTCTTAGAGAGTTGCTTCCTTCTTTCATGATAAGTTCCAAAGCAGACTCCTCAGCCTTACCTGCAGTTATGGGAAAATGGTGAAACTAAAAGGCAAACTACTCCACGACAGGTATTTCTTCTGCTTCATTTTCCAAAATGGCCAAATTGATTTCTCCTGTCTTACATTTCTTTGGCATCAGAAATGTAAGAGTAAGGTGACAGTGGTAGGACACTAGATTAATCGTTTCAAAGCTTTTCCCATTTTACTCAGTGAAAGAATGTACATGGGATAGGTGATTCTTTACATAGTAAAGACTCCCTTCACTAGCCATGTATGTCTAGAACACAATCCTTTGATGTTTTTGAAAGCAGACCTACAAATACTTGCTCTGTATGAAACCCATTTAGTTTTATAAATATATAAGAAACAAAATAATGCATTCTGTTAAAGTAGCTTTAATGTCAAGGTTTTAAAAACATTTTGAAATCTAAATTCACATGAGCAAATTTTAGATATTTTAAAGGATTTTGTCCACAGTATAAACCAGTTGTATATATAGCTGCAATCAATTAGTTAATATTAATTCAATATGCATTAAAACAAATTAATTTTCTTTTAACAATGCATTTCAGTTAAAAAAAACCATTTGGTCGAACTAATGTGTGTAGTGTTACCATATATGAACCAACAGTTTGTATATAACATCTGTGCAATTACAGGCAATTCTTTATAACAATGAAATTCTTTATGTGAGTATTTTGTACAACATTTCACCTATCAGCTAATAAAACTATCTAAGAAGCCCGGGTATGGTACAGGAGACACATAAGCAGGAAAGATGAAAGGAGAGGTTAACACTTCTTCAGCATCTGTCAACGCTGTCTCCTATTACATTTGATCAACTTTCAAGTAAATGCAAACACATGATATCATTTACAGTAATAAAAGCAAATGCCACATAGCAGTTACTTTGCTTTTATCTGTTCTGCACATCACTCATCACAGACCATCAGAGGTAAGGGCAATACTGCTTAACAGTGCATCCTGGCAAGCAAGGCATGTTGCTTCAGCATGCAAAGCTGGCCAGTTACCAAGTAAGCAATAAGGACCAATTCTCATGTGTTTTCTGTATGAAAACTGGAAAAGGAATGACAATAGAGAAGCTATGAATTTGAAAGAAAGTTGGAGGGATGTGGGACAGATTGGAGGGAAGAAATAACAGGAGAAACTGATTCAATTATATTATGATCTCAAAAATAAAGTAATTCAATTTTAAAAGGCTAAAATTAAAAGTTAAGAAAAAGAGCAAATAACATGTGAACAGTGGAGTGTGCTGATGATTTGCCAGGAAATAGTACAGAAAATGAGTCGTCATCTTGGGACAATAAATTTCAGATGAGTTTTCTAAGGAATCAACACTGTAGAAAAAAAAAAGGTTTGGAATAGAAAAAAGAAAACAAGGCCCTCTAAATCAACATGAGCCTAGCTCACATGAACTCACAGAGACTGAAGGAGCATACTTGGGGCCTGCATAGGTCTGTACAAGGTCCTCTGTGCTTATGTTATGGCTTCTAGTTTAGTGGTTTCATGGATTCGTGATTGTGTGAATGAGTGGGTGTCTGATTCTTGTGCCTCTTCTTGGGCTCTTTTCCTTCTGTTGGTTTGTCTTGTCCAACTCCAGTGTGATGGGTTTTATTTTATCTTATTATTTTTTATTTTGTTATATTAAGAAAGTGAATGCAAACCTAGCCACTAGGGTAAAGGGTAACTGCTGAATTGTCATTTATACATCCAAGGAGGGAGAAAATCAGTTTTCTCTGATGGAAGGAAGCTAGGTATATCAATCACTGCAAGACAGATCTTATGGTCAGGAGTAGTTGACCAACATATAATGGACTCTACAGTTTTTCTGTATGTGCTTTTATTTAGTTACAGTTTGGTATTTTATTGGGGTGGATATTTTTATTATTATTATTATTATTATTATTATTATTATTATTATTATTTGTTTGTTTTGGAGGTTTTGTTGGATTTTTTTGAGAAAGAACTTAACATTGAGTGGGTAGCAAAAGTGGCAGGATCTGGGAGGACTTGTAGAGGGGAGGAATATTGTCAAAATATATTTAAACTTAAATATTGTTTTAAATAATAAAAAAAGAAAAAAAAGCAGTCTAAGAACAGAAGCAGTAATCAAGGTGTTATTTAATTAAATAAAAACTGTGGGAGAATCCCAGCCCCCGGAAAACCAGTTTTACTTTGGGAAATTAACCTGCCCTCTGCTCATAACTCTTTCTTGGATTTGCTATTTCTCTCTGAGCCCCAAGGATGGGAGAGGAGTACTTCTTGTGCCTGGTGAGTGTTGAGCAGGAGAGGACTCCCATTATTGCTTAGGGGAGAAACTCTGAATTGTCATTATTTGTCATGCAATGAAATGTAAGTGTATTAGGAAGCAGGTTCAAAACACCAAAACCAACTAAAAAATCTTTTTCCAAAATGTTTTTTCTCACAATTTCATATATATATATACACACACACACACATTCCCAACAATCAATTTCATCTATCTCACTCCCAACTTTGTCAACCTACCCTTTAAAAAAATCACTTTCATGAACATGCATGTCTCTTAGTTTTGTTTTGTGACCTGCTAGGTTTAACCAAGGATCTCTGTATGTGTCTCATCCATGGGTTCATATTTGAAGACAATAAATGTCCTTCTCACAGAATCAATATTTTGCCAATATTTCAAAAGAAAGAGGTAGGGATCCCAGGATCCCCTTCGCTGGGTTATTGACAGACCGATGTCAAGCCCAGGCTTGTGCAGGCCAAATGGAGGTAATCTTAGCAGCTGTGGAGTCATGACCATAATATCTGAGTCATGCCCTGAAGGTAGCATTTCATAGCCCTTCACCTTTTCTTATATTGCTTTTAGTCTTCACTTATGCAAGATTCCCTAAGCCTTAGAAGTATTGATGAAAATTCTGTGTTTAAGGTTAAACATTCAACCATCAATTATTCTCAGCACCCATTGCAGCCATGAGTGTCTGTATTCATTACTGTTCACTACATAAAAAAAATCTTCTTTAACTAACACCAAGAAGAACATTTGTCTACAGATATAAGCACAATTATTTATAAGGAAGTTTACGGCCATGTAACTCCAAAGTAGTAAGTTTCCACTTGTGCCCTAGGATCTCATCAGCCATGAACTTTTGACTAGGATTGCAATAACCAGGCCTGAATTCCCTCCCATAGAGTAGGGCTCAAATACAATCAGACTCAGGTTAGATAATCCCACAACAGCCTGCCATAATTACACAAGTGGATACAGCTTGCCTAGCAAGTTAGCATTATAGTTTCACTGTCCATACCTTGTCAAGAACATTGCTGACATATACATTCCATCAGCTTGTATAGCACCTTTCAGGACCAGAGAAGCCAGAAGACTGCATTCAACTCCAGTTCAATTCCCAGTCTGATCTGCATTTCTCTTGTAATGAAAATGTGTGGTGTCTTCAGAAATAGGATCTTATCAACTAGATCTGGTAAACAACAAGAAGGGTGACAAGAGACAGCGATTTGTGCAGGGCCTCTTAGTCCTCCCTGGCCAGTTATTCATAAGGAGGTGTTTCAAAGATGACATTGATTTTTTTTTTTAATAACCCTTAGATTTTTAGGAAGAGCAATATTCAGTCTTGATGCAGAGAGGAGGGGCTTGGTCCTACCTCAACTGAAAGTACCAGGCTTTGCTGACTCTCCATGGGAGGCCTTACCTTTTTGAAGGACAGTATGGGGAATGATGGGTTGGGGGGTGGGGGGAGTGGGAGGGATGGGGGTGGGGGTGTGAGGGGTTGGGGGTGGGAGTAGGAGGAGGGATGAGAGTGGGATCTGTGGTTGGTATGTAAAATGAATAAAGTTTTTTAAATAAAAAACAGAAGAGCAATATGTGGTTTACATGTTTTCTACCTTCCAATACTTTTAAAACTTAACGTATATTTTTTGTTGACTGACAAATACTATATTGCTGTATAGGTTTTGTTACATCTTACTTTTTATTTACTCCCCACCCCCTCATCTTATCTCCCACCCTGGTCATGCATAAGCATTTCCATACCCTTCTCTACTTTCATTTCATATATTATGTTCTACTATCTGTTAGGATTCTGCCACTCCTCCAGCTGCATGACTGCACATGTGCAGTCCAGTAACTTAGCAAAGGGTCTTGCATTTTACGTTATCCGTGCGCTGCGTGATTATGTAATGTGTGCTGCATGGCTATGTAATGTGTTCATGCATGGTGTAGCTCCGGAAGCCCACCTGCGCCTGTGTAGGGGAATCCTTAAAAAGCCAGTCACAGACTCCTCCCCTGTTCTTCTGCTTCCCCCCCCCACACCCCCACCCCCACCCCCAACCCCGCCCACTCTCTCTCTCTCTTTCTGCACATTCCAAGGCCTGGTTCCTCTTTTCTGTCCACCCCCATTTCCTCCTAATAAAGTTCTGACACTGGTTTTTGTCATACCTCGTGCCTTTCCTGGAGGTAACAGAGTTGATAACCAGCACCACTTATTTTTTTAAAACCAACACTATCTCCACTCTATTATAACAACAGTACCTGGCCACTTTCTAGTTTTTTGTCTTCTTACTATAGCTAGGAATAGAACACTAAGGAACATGGCTGAGCAAACATGTCTCTAGTAGGATATGGAGAACTTTAAATATGCTTTTGAGTAGAATAGCTATGCAACAATAGTATCTGTGTCTCTTGGTTTTTTAATATATAAATATACCACTATTTTCATAGCCTCTATACCAGTTTGTACTCCCACCAACCATGAATCAGGGTCCTTCTTTGCCACTTCATCAGCAACATTTATTGCCATTTGATTTCTTGATTACAGTAATTCAGGGATGACACAGAACCCCAAAGTAGTTTTAAGTTTTCTTGAAGGTTAATGATTTTAAGAACTTTTGAAAATGTTTACTAGTCATTTGTATTTCTTCTTTTGAGAACTCCCTTTATAGCTGTATTCCATTTCTGTATTATTATGAGGCTTTTTTCCAGTTTCTTGTATATTTTAAATATTAATTCTCTGTCAGAGGATTTTCTCCATTCTCTAGGCTCCCACCTATGTAATTTGCAGATATTTTTCATTGCTTCTTCACTGTTCGGCTAAGACCTAGAGAAGATTGATTTGTCATGAAGTCACATCTGTAAATGGTTGGACTAATTTCTAGAGAGATTGGAATCTTATTTAGAAAGACCCTACCTAATATCTTGTAGTGTATACTCTACCTTTACTTCTAGGAGTTTCACATTTTCAAGTTTGACTTTACAGTCCTTGATACATATGCAGTTGATTTTTGGACAGAGTGAAAAATAAGAATGTAGTTTCATTTTGGAGATTAATTTTCAGTTTTGTTCCATTGTGGCCAGAGACAACATACCAAGCTAGTTTAATTTTCCTAAATTAGTTGAAATTTGCTTGTATTACAGCATAATTTTTAATTTTATTTTTTATTTTTATTTTTTATTTTTGTTTTTTGTTTTTTGAGACAGGGTTTCTCTGTGTAGCTTTTCGCCTTTCCTGGAGCTCGCTTGGTAGCCCAGGCTGGCCTCAAACTCACAGAGATCCGCCTGGCTCTGCCTCCCGAGTGCTGGGATTAAAGGCGTGCGCCACCAACGCCCGGCCTAATTTTTAATTTTAGAGAAACTTCCATAAACTGCTGAGAAAAATGTCTGTTCCATACTGTTTGGGTGGAATGTAATATGGACCCTTATTATGTCTATTTGGTGTATAGTAGCATTTATATTTTCACCTGTTTATATTTTTACCTGTTTATATGTTTGTCTACATGACATGCCCATTACTGTAAGTGGAGTATTAAAATTACTTACTACTTCTTTGATGGGTTTAATATGTGGATTCATGACTAATAATTTGTTTTATAAAATTTAGTTGATTTGTGTTTGGTGCATGTATGTTTAAAATTGCATTATCTCCTTGGTGGATTGTTGCATTTATCAGAATGAAGGGACCTTTCTTAACTCTTCTGGATAGTTTTCACGTGTGTTCTGTTTGGACAGATGATAGTACAGCAACACCTACCAGTTTCCTGTTCAATTTGTTTGCAATGATTTCCCATCATTCTTTTACTCTAAGATAGTGCATATCTATTGCAGATAATCCACAGATAATAATAATGGAACTATTTGGGTAGTCTTTAGGGTACAAGGACGAGGGTACCGGGGATTTAGTAGTTCTAACTATGTATAGCCCCTGTATTGAGTCTGGGTAGAGTTTTCCAAGCTAAAAGGGCAAAAGCCTTTTCCAGTATTGGGCCTCTTTTAGTATGTGGGTGTCTTCAGAAGATTTGAGGTGGAATGAACAGGGGAAGTGAAAATGCTACCAAAGAAGGACAAAAAATAATTCTAATCCGAAGTGTTCAAGGAGATCAGTAAAATACTAATTTTAATATTGCGACTTTCAGAACTTTTAATCAAATTAAAAACTGAAAAATAAGGAAAGAAAATAAATTCTATATCTAATGCTAATGAACAAAAATTCATTAAGAATTTGAGTCTTAAAAGGTAGATTGAGTTCACATGAAAATTTTAAAATGTAGAGAAAAAAGAAACAGGTATAGAAACACCTCTAAAGAGTATTAGCAATAAATCAAGGCTGCTCAGCTGCAGTTGAATAAAGACTTGAAAGTGTGTCTCACATTACCTATTTGTACAATTTAGCATTTAATAAGTTATAAGTAGTCCCCACAAATGGAGAGAGAGTGTTAGAGAGCCTGTAGAATTACAAAGCAAACCATAATACTGTATGAGTCTCCAGTGTCATTTGTGTAGAGGTGAGAAGAGAATGATACTGCTGAAGAAGGTAGGGGTACTTTGAGAGAAAAAACAGTGAATATTCAGTGTCATGGTGATATAATTAGCCAATTCTCTTGCTCAAAAACAATTGGTATACACTGGTACAAACTGGACAAGCTGTAGGAGAATGTTCTTCAGACTCCCTACATTTAAATCTAATTGATTATACCAGTGTGCTTTGAAAGCAATTTGAATGAGAATCCTTTGCTCTAACTGGAAATTGTAATTACCTAGGTGTGGTGGTATTGTGTTCCCCAAAATATTGTGTACCTTAATAAACTTATCTGGGGTCAGAGACAGAACAGCCACAATATTAAACATAGAGGTTAGGCAGTGGTAGCATATGCCTTTAATCCTAGCATTCCAGAGACAGAAATCCTTCTGGATCTCTGTGAGTTCAAGGCCACTTTGGAAATGGCCAGGCGTGGTGACCCACACCTTTAATCCCAGAAAGCATGCCTTCAATCCCAGGGAGTGGTGGTAGAAAGCAGAAAGGTATATAAGGCGTGAGGACCAGAAACTAGAAGCATTTGGCCTGGAGAGGCCTTTGGCCTGGAGAAGCATGTGGCTGGTTAAGCATTTAGGCTTTCAAGAAGCAGCAGTTCAGCTGAGGCCCATTCGGATATGAGGACACAGAGGCCTCCAGTCTGAGGAAGCAAGACCAGCTTAGGATCCGGTGAGGTGAGATAGCTGTGGCTTGTTCTGGCTCTCTGACCTTCCAGTGTTCACCCCAATAACTGCCTTGGGTTTGATTTTATTAATAAGAACTTTTAAGACTCCTGCTACACCTAGGTGGCATTGTTTTATGAGACGTATTCCAGGCTAACCTTAAACTTACTATGTAGCCACAGATGACCCTGAATTTATCATCCTCCTGAATCTGCTGCCTGACTCAGGATTATAGGCATTGGCCAAGAAATTTGACTTATGTGGTGCTATGAATCAAACCCAGGGCTTAGCATGCTTTATTTGTAGGCAATCAAACCCAGGGCTTAGCATGCTTTATTTGTAGGCAAATACTCTACCAGCAACCATAGCTTTGGTTGCTTTTAAAAAGTGCAAGTATTCTGAACTGCAACCAAATACTAACGCTGGGAGTCAGGTGCAGGTATAATGTTCCTCAGGTGATAATTACTGATTCAGAATATATATATATATATATATATATATATATATATATATATATATATATATATATCACCTCTTGTACACTGTAAAGATTTGTCACTTGAATGAGTATAATAAAATGCTGATTTAAAATGCTGATTGGCTGGTAGCAAGGCAGGGAATATAGGCAGGGTGACCAAATTAAGGATGCTGGGATGATGAAGGGCAGAGTCAACAGGAGTCTCCAGGAGAGACAGAGGGAGCAAGACATGCTGGAGGACAGGTAAAGCCACAAGCCATGTGGCATTACATAGATTAATAGAAATGGGTTAATTTAAGTTGTAAGAGCTAGTTAGTAATAAGCCTGAGCTATTGACTGAGCATTTGTAATTAATATAAGCTTCAGCGTCTTTATTTGGGAGCTGATTTCAGGAGAGAAACTTCCGCCTACATTAGGACTTTGATATTCAACTGAGAAGGCAGGAAATTGTGAGGTAGATGCCTGGAATACATGAACTGATGGTTGGGGGTGGCAGGCAAAGTGAGGCAAGCCTGTGAGAAAGTATCTTATAAAGGAGACAAGTGGGTAGAGATGGAATCAATGGAGAAGAAAACTCCACTGAGCAAGGAGGTAAGAAAGCATAAAATCTCAGGTTCTGCTTCATACATTGACCATTCGAGGTATCATCAAAATCCCCAAAGGACAGTAGAGAACAGGAAACTGTGTTTATTCACATCATGACTCAAGAGGAATGAAAAACAAGCATGCTTTCAGAAAGAGGCAGAGATTTTACAGTTTCTCAGGGCACACTGCAAAGGCTCACATTAAGTCCCTTTACCAAGAAGACAAACAGACAGGAAAATTGTAGGATAAAACAGATGAAGGAAGGACGAATGGTGCATAGCATTGAGAAATCAAATAGAGTTAAGACATTAGAATGAAATCATATGGAAGACAGGGAAAGCAATATGAGAATGGAAGGATTTTAGAGCACTTGAACTGGTTAGAAAGGAATAACGAATTTAATGGACTTCAGAACTCAAGGCAAATATATTGATAATATTTTAATATTTTTAGTTAAAGGATATTTTTAAATTAAAAAATCTCAAATTAATTAAAAATCAAACAAGAAAATAATTAATCAACTATAGAATAATATTGATGAAAATATTCCAAGAATAGACTTGGAAACTAGAACATAACAAAACATGTCTGAGTTATGGACTCATTGTTTTGGATTCACTCTATTCTAATTTTGTGTCTACGAGAAATATTTCAGAGTAACATAAATAACAGAAGAAAATATTGAGTTACTATTACATCATTAACTTTAAAACACTTTGCCATTAAATTTATTAAAAAAAATTAAACCTCATAAATAGAACTAAAATTGTGTGTGCCTATCTGATAGTATGATATTTTATGATTATAGTGGGCATAAGTAAATGTTCATATTGCACAGTGATTAAAAATGGAAGAATCATCTGGGAAAGTTTGGAAGTCTGTCTACAATACACACATGAATATACTGAGCACAGTCAGAAATTAGGAACAAGAAAAGGCTATGAAACATCATGAGAATAATACATGATTGCCTTAAAGCACATTATTTTTATACATTCAAATTTTATCGTACATCCAAAACGAAAAACAATGAGCCTGTTGGATGGCTCACCAGGTTAACTGCTTGCTGTCAAATCTGAAAATCTGAGTTCAATTCCAAGGAATCACACAATGGAATTAGAGAATTGAAGTCCACAAATTATCCTCTGACCTCAACACGTATGCTGGAACAATGCACATGCCTACCTCTACCATATCCACACAATGATAAAATAAAAATCATGAAAAATGTCAGTTAAGACATTAAATTAGGAGTATGTACATGTCGATACATATACATATATATATGCAATAACAATTAGTGAAACAAGAAGCCGTAAGTTTGAAAATTTGAAGGAAAATGGGGATAAGTGATCTATCTATCTATCTATCTATCTATCTATCTATCTATCTATACATGTATATATATAATCTAAAGCATAATATGTATCTGTTACATATTAAAAATATGAAATATAATACATATACAAAATATAATTTATGGATTAGATAATAATATTACATATCATATAAATTAATATTATATTAAAGATACAAACATTAAATAAGGTACAGTCTAAAGCAGGAAAACAAAAATCTAACATCACTTTTACCATGCAAAAGGATTTCTATATAGAGCCACAAGCAGGGTGAATTTTAATTTATCCATTTCAATTGAGAGATGAAAAAAAGATTTTTTTTCCCTCTGAGCACTATGTGGCTACTTTTCCTTGGAGACTATTGTTAAGAATATAGCACAATTATCTATCATTCTTTCAATTGGCCTCTTGGGCAAACACTGCAGTGTTTTGCTTCACACTCTTTGTAGAACCAAAGCACCTAAGAAAAAAGAACAGTGGAATGAAAACCTTCCCTAAGTATTCTTCAAAGTGAGTGGAAATGATTCTGTGGGCTGCACATTTGCAATCGCCTTCCGTTACAACCTCTGGAGAGCTCTTCCCTATCACTTGAATTAGGACTTTGGGCAAAGAGCCTGCTCAGAGTGAGACTGTGATGATAGTTACTCTTGACCACGGTACAGTGCATTTTTGTCCCCGATGCCAGGCACTCCAGCAGTGTGAGCAGTCAGGGAGCACAGATAAAAATATAGACAATAAAACTGTGAGTGTTCCCTGAAGCAGATAAAAAGTACATGTGTTTTCTCCTTTTTAAGAACACAATATTAGAAAGAAGAGAAGACATCAGACCTCACAATATCTTTTTACATCCAAGATTTATCTGTAAATACCATATAGTTCTTGAACAAGGCAATTTCCTTGCTGCTTTGTTGTTACATTTACCACTAAAGATAATTTGGGGACACATTTGAGAGCATGACTGTTTATTTCGATCAATTCCATAAGTGTATCTTGATTACAGAGGTGGAGAACTGTGGCAAAAGCATTAATTTGAGGACAGGCTTGGGTGCTTATCGTCACCATAGTGAACATACTGCCATTATCTTTATTTTTTCACAGCTACACCACTGAGGATGTGTATTAGAGGTTAAAGTTAAAAACTGGAAGGTTTTTTTTTTCCCCCTTTCAATTTTTGCTTTAATTTGCATGCCAATTTTCATGGCTTTTCGATCCAAAAGAAATTCTGTTTGGGGCAATCTAGGTCATTTATGAATTTAAAAGATTATATTTATATCCAGTATTTGTTAAAGTGTAAATTCAAAAAATTGTGCAGTAGGTATCAAAACATATCAAACATAAAGCACAGCATCTCTATGGCAACCCAGTCCACAGACACAGGTAACACCTTCTCCTTCTTAGGGATTCACACATCTAAAATATGCTCTCAAATAACAGTCTTCTACTATACCTTTGCAGACCAACTTGTTTCTCTCCAAATTCAATGATCTTTAACTTTAACTGTGTCTATATACGTTTTCAGTTTTTTTTTTCATGCTACTCCTGGAATTCTGAGCAGTTAACGTGTACAGTGAAGTTGTTAAATGTGTAGACACTAGGCAAGACTACCTGAGTAATTAAATCTGAATCCAGCATGTATTAACTGGGGGACTATCAGAAGACTCTTATTCTTTGACTCTTTTTTCCCCACCAATGATAAAGTAAAATGTAGAAAAGCATTTTTCAAGAGATAAGTGTCATATTTGTTTAATAATTTCATAAAGAAAAGCATGGCCTATCATGTGTATTAACATGGATGAGAATCAATTATAAAAATTGTGCTTGACAAAGGATAATCAGACTATAACCCACAGCTCCAGAGAAGCTAACTAACAAGGTGGACCCTAAGAGGGATGAATGGATCACCCTGGGAAGGGGAAATAGATGAGATCTCTGAAGTAAACTTGGTATGAGAGGGGCAATAGAGGGGAGGGAATGGGATGGTCAAGCTCAGAGAGGGATGGAGTGGGAGAGCAATGAAAGAGATACTATGATAGAGGGACACATCATGGGGATAGAGGAAAAACCATGTGCTAGGGAAATTCCCAGGAATCCACAAGGATGGCCTAAGTTTAGACTCTAGCAATAGTGAAGAGAGACCCTGAACTGGCCTACCCTGGTAATCAGGTTGGTGACTACCCTAACTGTCATCATAGAGCCTTCATCCAGTAACTGATGGAAGCAGATGCAGAGCTCCGCAGCCAAGCAACAGGTCAGGCTCCAGGAGTCCAGTCGAACAGAGGTAAAAGTGATTCTATGAACTATGAGCATCAAAGTCACCATGGGGAAATCTACAGAGACAACCGAACCGAGCTAGTGGGAACTCATGAAATTTAGATCAACAGCTGTGGAGCCTGCATGGGACCGGACTAGGCCCTCTGCATAAGGGACATAGCTGTGTAGCTTGGTCTGTTTGAGGAGTACCTGGCAGCGGGATCAGGATTTAGCCCAGGTATATGAGTTAGCTTTTTGGAGCACATTACCTATGGTGGGAGTCCTTGTTCAGCCTTGATGCAGGGGGGAGGGGCTTGGCTCTGTTTCAACTCAAAGTACCAGGCTTTGCTGACTCCCTGTGGGAAGCCTTACCCTCTGGGAGGAGGGGATGGGTGGTGGAGCAGGGTGTGGGAAGATTCACTGGGGGGGGGGGACATGAGGAAGGATGAGAGGAGGATCTGTGGATGGTATGTAAAATGAATAAAAATGTTTCTTAAAAATATTGTTCTTGTTTATTAAGATAAAATTTGTTATGAATGTATTTTTATCCTCTTCATTTTAATCATTTTCTCTATGCTTTGAGACACTATTCAGTCTACTATATTTTAAGATTATTTAGTCCAGTCCCTATTGTTTTGAGAGTAACTAAATCAGTCACAATATTTAAGACATCTATTAGATTGTGTGTGCTTAAAAGTTTCCCTCTTCCCTTGGCTGTGGTGATTTTAGTTACTCTAACACACACCAGCAGGAAAGGAACATGGCCAGACTGAGTCATGACTTCATCACCACCTGCCCCGACAGAGGCTGCATCTTTCCTGCAGAGTTATGTAGGCACATGGCACAAGTTCAAGACCGCAGCAGAAACTGACCCTTTCTCCAGTTTCCCTCACCTCCATTTAGCCTCCGGAAAAGCAAAGCTCAGTCGTTGCTTGGGTAAAGAAGAATAAGTAGGAGAACAGAGGTGATTTGCAAAATATTACATTTGAAAAGTGACAGTCTCAGCACATGTGTGTTCACCTTGTTCTGGAGTAGGATATTCTCAGGAGCTCGATTTTTACCTGAAGTTCTGCACAGCCACTTACTCAAAGGTGTATTATCCTCCTCATTCTGTCCAGTCGAGCTGTCAAGATAGCCTCATCATAAAGTAATACTGAGAATGACTGTTTCCAAATCATAGCATGAAGTCTTCCTGGACAAGCGAGTTTCTTCAGAATCTTTTCCAAACGACAACACTGAAAAAATGAAATGGAAACTAATTCAGCTCAAATTTTCAAGCTGAATCACGCTAAAGAATTTGGAAGTTTAATGCTTATACACACTAACACAGGAGTAATCTGCTGTTCCTGATAAAATCCCACTTTGGATTTGCTTTCTGAGAAAGCATGATTTAGGCTTAAAGAACAGACAATGGAGGCTGAATGAAGTCCTAGTTGTGGGCTACAAGCAAATGACACAAACTATTTTCGCCTTGGCCATCCCGTATTAAATAAATCTGTTTTATTATCTCATTCGTAAAGGAGTTCCATTATTTAGAATGTATGTTCAAATATTGGCTTACTTGCCTGTGATCAGAAAAATAATTCAGTAAATAATAAATAAATAAATATGCAGTTGAAAGCATTAGCTTTTCAGCTAAGCAGTTGTATGAATTATTTAAAAAATCCTACAAGAAATGATTGGTAACAATCATTTAATGTAACAAAGATTAGAACATTTGTAAAAAAAAAAAAAAAAACAATGAGTTTTTTCTATCCATAGAAGTTTGGAGAAATGTTATGTGTTAATACAAAATATATGTATCAGATATTAATACACTTTAAAATCTATATTTAAATCATTATCTTCTACACTGAAATTAATTAGGTAATACCTGTAGGACTGAACATTCATTAGATAATCAATATTATGCCTTTCTTATGCACAAATAAAAAATCATTCCCAAATAGTATTTAAATTTTTCATTATTTTTAAACCTGATTGTATTAGATTCTAATTCAGTAAGCTCTTCTCAAATTTTAAAATTGATTACTTACTCAGAACAGTAATAAACTTTTATTTCATACTCTACAACTAAATCATTTTTGAGACATGGATTGCAAAACTCTCTTAAATTTGACTTGAAAACCATTCATTCTGTTTGCTGTCTGCAATTTCTCCCAGCCAAACCTCTCTTTATTTATAAACCCCTGAAGTGATTTTCTTAGCCAGGATAAGTTAAGGTCAATCAATGGGTGCTTACTTAGATAAAAAGTGTACACTGTGGGAGTCTCCTACACAGCAGAGTTACTCCTGCAAACAGAGTGAGGTTGTGCATTCCAGAAAACTGAATGGTCAAGTCCTGGGAGTGTTTAAGACAAGGAAAGAATACATGTCTGAAATGCATGATGCATTGAGCTCAACTGAAATTTTTTTTTTTGTTTTTGTTTTTGTTTTTGTTTTTCGAGACAGGGTTTCTCTGTGTAGCTTTGCGCCTTTCCTGGAACTCACTTGGTAGCCCAGGCTGGCCTCAAACTCACAGAGATCTGCCTGGCTCTGCCTCCCAAGTGCTGGGATAAAAGGCGTGCGCCACCACCGCCCGGCGAGCTCAACTGAAATTTGATACAAAGTGTACATTCATAATACTTTTGAAATTAGATACAAGGTGAGCATTAATAAAATTTTTATATGGGACACCGTTAAAGATGCTCCAGTTTTTATGCATGGGTTAAAATATTTTTCTTTTTAATTTGTAATTAAATTACTTTCTCCAAATACATGAAATCTCATAAAGAAAAACAAACTCATTGTTCTGGTATGTTAATTGATACTAAGCACAGTACCTTACTAAAATATTTTGACTTTGGTACTTGTTAACATATATTCTACACCTTATCAGGAAATGTTTGTCTCCATTTTACAAATGAGCTTTTGTTCTTTCTGCATGCAGTGAGAGTCTATATGAATTGCAGAGGAGATGGTGCACTGTACAGTAATTACAAATAGTGTTTATGTTATCTTATGTATTGTACATGGTTGACGTAAATGAAGAAGAATTGAAATAGCCAGGACCACATCTATGTACTCTCTTCCTTTTGGAAGCAAAGTCAGAATGATTTCCAAAAATTTAGCAGAGAGTATCAGCCAGTCATGGACTTATAATAAAACTCTGCTACTTTGGAGTCAGTTTAAGAGATGGCTCAGTGGGTAAAGCATTTGCATTGCAAACACCAAGATGGGAGCTTGAGATTAAGAACCCACATAAAAATGCCAGGTACAATGGCTTACATTTGAAATCTGCACTCATGGGAAACAGAGACAAAAAGCTCTGTTGTTCTGGCTTGACCTCAGTCTATTCTAATTGGTGAATTCGAGGCCAACCAGAAACCTTGTTTTAAAGGAAGGATATTATGTTCATGAGGATGTCACTTGATATTGCCTTATGTCTCCAAACATGGACACACATATAACATGCACAAACACACATATGCATACACATATACATTTTAAGATAATTGAACTAAAATCTGTTTTGTTTTGTTTTGTTTTGTTTGTTTGTTTGTTCTTTTGGGGGGTTGTTTGTTCATTTTTTTGGTCCTTTCAAGACAGGGTTTCTCTGTGTAGCTTTGCACCTTTCCTGGAACTCACTCTGTAGCCCGGGCTGGCCTTGAAATCAAAGATATCCATGTGCCTCTGCCTCCCGAGTGCTGGGATTAAAGGCATGCACCACTGCTGCCCAGCTAAAATATGTTTTTAAACCCCAAAGATTATATAAAGAGCAGGGTCCATCTTCTCTCCTGTTCTGTCTCTTTGATTTTATGATTAATACTCTAGTAGAATCTACCCAGGAGTTTCCAACTCGGCAATCACTCTCTCTGCCAGAGATCTTACTAAGAGAATCTCCTGATTTTCTTTGATGAAATTTGTTAGGGTTACTATTGCTATGATGAAACACTGTGGACAAAGCAACTTGGGGAGGAAAGAGTTTATTTAGCTTATGCTTTCATATCACTATTCATCATTGAAGGGTGTCAGGACATGAATTCAAACAGGGCAGGAACCTGGAGGAGGCAGGACCTGATACAGAGGGAACCTGCTTAATAGTTTGTTCCAACTGGGTTGCTCAGCCTGCTTTCTTATTGAATTCAGGACCATCATCCCAGGGATAGTACAACCCACAGTAAGCTGGGTCTTCCCACATCAAATCATTAATTAAGAAAATGCCCTACAGGTTTATCTACAGCCCCAACTTATGGAGGCATTTTTCTTAATTGATGTTCACTCTTAGATGACTTCAGCTTATGTCACATTGACATAAAATATAGAGCAAAGTAGCAAATGAAACTGAGGACAGGATGCTCAATGCCCTATCTGTGATGATATGAATCCTGATATGAATCCAGGAAGAATGATTATGAAACCCTTTGCCACAACACGTTGTGAATCTCCTCTTGGGTTACAAATGGGAAGAGAATATATATTTGTAGTGGGAGTTTTCTCCAGTCATACCTGGCCCACGGTCAGGACAAATCTCTCTCAGTCCCACAGCCACTTAGACCCAACCGAGTAAACACACAGAGACATATTGCTACAAACTGTATGGCCGCAGCAGGCTTCTTGTTATCTAGTTCTTATATCTTAAATTAACCCATTTCTATTAATCTATAAGTTGCCACGTGGCTCGTGGCTTACCGGTATCTTAACATCTTTTCATGGCGGCGACTGGCAGCATCTCTCTACCTCAGCCTTCCACTTCCCAGAATTCTCTTCTCTGCTTGTCCCGCCTATACTTCCTGCCTGGATACTGGCCAATCAGCATTTTATTTATACAAAGCAATATCTACAGCACTTCCCCTTTTCTTTTATTTCAAAAAGGAAGGTTTTAACTTTCACATAGTAAAATTACATATAACAAAACAATTATCAAGTAAGAATTACAGTTACAATATTAAAGAAGATATCCTATCTATCTTATATTTATGAGTCTAAGGTTTTATATCTAACTTATCTTTTAGCATAACTGAGGAAATTATAACTCTAGTCTTCAACTACATCAAAGGTGGACTTCAAAAAGAGGAATTATATGAACAAGGGGGGTCAAGATCATGATGGGGAAATCTACAGAGACAACTGAAGCAAGCTCATAGGAACTCAAGAACATTAGACCGACAGCAGTGAAACCTGCATGGAACTGGACTAGCCCCTCTGCATACAGGAGAGACAGTTGTGTAGCTGGGTTTGTTTGAGGGGCCCGTGGTATTGTGATCAAGATCTATCCCGAGTGCATGAGCTGGCTTTCTGGATCCCGTTACCTGTGGTTGGACATCTTGCTCACCCTTGATGCAGCAGGGAGGGGCTTGGTCCTGCCTCAACTGAATGTACCTGGCTTAGCTGTCCCCCTCCCACAATGGGAGAACATACTCTTTTGGAGGAGGGGATGAGGGGTGGGTCTGGGGGAGGGAAGGCAGTAGTGGGAGGA
>CABHPR010133345.1:0-13592 GCA_902168415.1 Peromyscus melanophrys | reverse complement strand
AAAAATGTGTGTTTTTCAAGCCACTTCCTTTCTTTAATATTAGTTACTGAATACAGAAAGTTTGAGTGGTGGACATATAATATTATATGCATATAATATATGCATATAATATTTCTTCCAAACTTTCTTAATTTTTTATTTAATTTCTGTTTGTTTCTTTGAGACAGGGTTACACTGTGTAGGTCTGGCTGTCCCAGAATTCACTATGTACACCAGCTTTGACCTCAAACTCAGAGATCTGCCTGCTTCTGCCTCCCAAGTGCTGGGATTAAAGGCGTGTGCCACCACTGCCCAAACCTTTCTATCTTTCTTATGTCAGAGTACTCTTATAGAAGAATATAAACTCCACTTTCTTTAAGAGAAATAATCTATATTTTTCAGACCTGGTTTATAGCATATTATCTGGGAGTTACATCATTTAGAAAATCGTCTGTTTTCAGAAATTTGTTTTCAAGATAATGTGTTGCTTAATGCTTAATAGTCTACCTTCTCTTGTTTTAGGGGCTAATATGGAATCTCTTAAAAAAAGGTCACATGAGCCGGGCGGTGGTGGCACACGCCTTTAATCCCAGCACTCAGGAGGCAGAGGCAGGCGGATCTTTGTGAGTTCGAGGCCAGCCTGGTCTACAGAGCGAGATCCAGGAAAGGCACAAAGCTACACAGGCAAACCCTGTCTCATAAAACCAAAAAAAAAAAAAAAGGTCACATGAGTTAGAAATAAAATATTATTAACAATTATATTAGTATTTGTAAACTGTTAACTTTGTTATTTCAAAAAAGTTTTACTCCTAAAGTAATAATTTGCTAATCATATTCACTTAAATTCATTACTCTTGCTTTTACTCTTTCAATTATTTTTGATGAATATTATACCTGAAAGAACAGAACTTATATACTATGGACTCTGCCTCTGAAGCATAAAGTTATGCACACACAAACACACACAAATCGTAAGTTAACCAGAAAAACTTGTATGCAGAGCTAAAATGTGTTTATTACTGACTGTGATCTGATTGTGCTGATTAAATGGGAGATGATTTCATGAAGAAGCCAAGGCTGGTTTGCCTGTACTTTGTAAGAGGAGCTCAATGTTGAGAAATTATTTGTGCAGTGTCCTGAATCATGCTGGCTATGAGTTGTGTCTTCATCCTTGGTTGAGGCCAATCAAATGACCAAGCATCTCCTTCACCTAGGGAGCCATGATATTTTCTGTTCATTTATTCCATAATTTCCAATGCCATGCCACACCTAGACTTGTTACATTATATAAGACACTTTATTTATAATGTTAATTGCTATATCAGTGCCCTTTAAATCTGTTCAGACTCATTTTGAATTTAGTTTTAAACTCACATCAATTTTATGCCTCACACAGACATTCCGTTAACTCTTTTACCCCAGTGAACTATTTAATTCCCTGTTTCAATGCTATTGCATACATTTCTGAAAAGATTAAAATTCCACAGCATGTTTATCATTTAGTGGAAATTACTTTTCCAAAGGCTTTCCTTAAAATAGCTTTTGCAACATATTTTATGATTATATATGCGTTTTTCTGTGATTGAAAGATTTTTATAACCATCCACTAAATATTTTTGAGTGACTACTAGATTTGGTGCACTGTTCCTACTTTGGTCTGAGTCGTATCTGAAAGTTCTTTCCCAAAAGCCACACTTTTTTTTCTAATTTATTTCTATCAAACTCACAAAGACCATGAATTTAAAGTGTTTTTTGGAAAGGAAATGATGTCTTGGGGCAACTGGATTTGTAGTATTCCTCCTGAGTATAAAGGACATATGTAATGTTCTACAATGGAACAGTATCTTGTTTTCAGTTTTATATTTAGGCATACTAAAAAATAGATTTTTCTATACTCTTTAATGACTCTCTCTTAAAAAAGTTCATGTCACTCAATGGCCACCACGAGAGTCTGTGCAATAGATATGATTAAGAATGAGAAAAGCCGGGCGGTGGGGGCGCACGCCTTTTATCCCAGCACTCAGGAGGCAGAGGCAGGTGAATCTCTGTGAGTTTGAGGCCAGCCTGGGCTACAGAGTAAGTTCCAGGAAAGGCGCAAAGCTACACAGAGAAACCCTGTCTCAAAAAACCAAAAAAAAAAAAAAAAAAAAAAAGTGAGAAAAAAGCTACTATTTAGCACAGAATTTCAAGATCCATATGAGAAGACCAATACCTATCAATTATGGAGAACTAAAAGCAAAAATAAATGCACTTTAATTTACATAATTTTCTGAATATTTCATACTCAAGTGTAGTCATGAAGACATATGAGGGTATTGTTCCAGTATAACGAGATCTGACATTTCAATAAAAACTTGCAAAAGTGATTTGAAAACAAATGCCCACATGTACAATAGAAATTGGTGATTCAAAACAAATGTTTTGGTTCCACCCGCAGGCAAAGGGAAGTAATAGCTTTGCTCATTATAGCGTTTTCCTTTTCATCACCTGAAAGCCTGGTATCCAGGTGGAGCACAGAACTCTGCAGCAGGCACGTTCACTTTAACAATCACAGACCATTTACAGTGCTGAGCAGATGTGTGTCCAACAATGATGGCTGAATTCATTGCCATATTTATCATTTCATTGAGTAAACATACTCAATTTTTTTTCTTTTTCTTTTGAAAATGTGTTGTTTTCTATAACAACAAACTACTCAGTAACACAGAGCTTCTTACTCAGGCCTAGTGATAACAAGTCCGCTCAGAAATGTCTACTCATCCCCAACATTAGAAATAATATTTTAGAGTGAAAATAATCTACAAAACTACATAAAAAGGGGCTTTGTTCCTGTAGGAAAGTACAGAAGTTTATAAACAAGCTTACTATTATCATAATTTTGCAAATAGTATTTAAATAACATGACACTAGTTACGTTATTTCAGCCAAAACAATTCTGCGACACAAACAAAGCAGATAGTGGAATCAAGGATCACAGTACTGAACTCACTATTATATTTTATTTTTCAAATGCAGCAGATAAGAACAATCACAAACACAAGCTTATGACAAGCATTCTCATAACCATTTTCATGCAAGAAATTAAAGTGTCATGGGAGCTTTGGAAATGCATAAGATACAGTTTCTTATTTTGCCTGTCTATATCTTTATTACAAAATCATTTCACCATTTTCATTGATGCTCTAGTGGTCATCACATCTTTACTCTTAGTTTTTTATTTTTTATTTTTTTGGGGGGATTAGCAAGGAGTGATGTTTAAGTATTTCTACATATTTTTACATATGTATAAACTTCATTGTCAAAATAAAAGAGAGTATCAGTTTCAGAGTGTGGAAAGATAGGAGGAGTTGGAGCAAAGGGACTTGGAAGGTTCTGGAGTGAGGAAAGGGAAGGGAAAAGTGATGTAATTGTATTATCATTAAAATATTTATACTTTTTCTTTATTGAGAATTTTTTTATTCATTTCACATATCAACCACAGATCCCCTCTCTTTCCTTCTGCTCCCCACAAACCTTCCCTCCCCAACCCACACTCCATCCCCTCCTCCGAAAAGATAAGGCCTCCCAAGGGGAGTCAGCAAAGCCTGGTACATTCAGTTGAGGCAGGTCCAACCCCCTCCCTGCAGCATCAAGGCTGTGCAAGGTATCCCACCATAGGTAATGGACTCAAAAAAGCCAGCTAATGCACCAGGGATAGATACTGATCCCATTGCCAGGGTTCCCTTAAACAGACCAAGCAACACAACTGTCTCACTTATGCAGAGGATATAATCTAGTCCCATGCAGGCTCCATAGTTATTGGTCTAATGTTCTTGAGTTCCTACTAGCTTGGTTCAGTTGTCTCTGTAGATTTCCCCATCATGATCTTGATGCCCCTAGCTCAAAGAATCCCTTTTCCTTCTCTTTGACTGGATTCCTGGAGCTCGGCCTGGTGCTTAGCTGTGGAGCTCTGCATCTGCTTTCATCAGTTACTGGGTGAAGGCTCTATGATGAGACATAGAGTATTCACCAATTTGATTATTGGGATAAGTCAGCTCAGTCACACTCTCCATTATTTCTAGAAGTCTAAGATAGGGTCATCATTGTGGACTCCTGGGAATTTTGCTGGCACCAGGTTTCTCCCTTACCCCATAATGTCTCCCTCTATCAAGATATATTTCATTGCTCTTCCATTCAACCCTATTCCAGCTCAAGCATCCCATCCCCTGATATTCTCATCCCCCATCCCCTACTCTATTGCCTCCCTCACCCCCAGTTTACTCATGGAGATCTCCTCTATTTCCCCTTCCCAGGGGGATTCATGCATCCCTCTTACAGTTCTACTTGTTAGCTAGCTTCTCTGGCACCATTTGTCCTTTGCTTTACATCTAGTATACACTTATGAGTTAAGTACATACCATGTTTGTCTTTCTGAGTCTGGGTTATCTCAACTCAAGTTGACATTTTCAGGTTCTATCCATCTGCCTGCAAATTTCATAAGGTCATTGTTTTTTACAACTGTATAATACTCCATTGTGTATGTGTACCACATTTTCTTTACCCATTCTTCAGTTGAGGGACTTCTAGGTTGTTTCCAGGTTCTGGCTATTATGAATAATGCTGCTATGAACATAGTTGAGCAAGTGTCCATGTAGTATGATTGAGCATCTCTTGGGTATATGCCAAAGAGTGGTATCAATGGGTCTTGAAGGATTGATTCCCAATTTTCAGAGAAATCGCCATCCTGATTTCCACAGTGGCTGTATGAGTTTGTACTCTCTCCAACAGTGGAGGAGTGTTCCCTTTGCTCCACACCTTCTCCAACATAAGTTGTCATTAGTGTTTTTGATCTTAGCAATTCTGACAGGTGTAAGATGGTATCTCAGATTCACTTTCATTTGAATTTCCCTGAGGAATAAGGATGTTGAGCAATTCCTTAAATTTTTTTTGGCCATTTAAGATTCTTCTGTTGATAATTCTCTGTTTTGCTTTGTAGCCCATTTTTAGTTGGATTGTTTGGTATTTGTTGACTAATTTCTTGAGCTCTTTATATATTTTGGAGATCAGCCCTCTCTCAGATGTGGGGTTGGTGAAGATCTTTTCCCATTCTCTAGGCTGTCATTTTGTCTTGTTTACCATGTCTTTTGCCTTACAGAAGCTGCTCAGTTGCAGGAGGTCCCATTTATTAATTGTCGCTCTCAGTGTCTATTCTACTGGTGTTATATTTAGGAAGTGGTCTCCTGTGTATAGTGGTATTTTATTTGTACTGAAATGTGATTTTATTTGTATGTTAATAAATAAAGTTGCCTGAGGATCAGAGCTAATAGTAAGCAGAGCAGAGCTGGGCATTCATGGCGCATGCCCTTAATCCCAGCACTTGGTAGGCCGAGCTAGGTAGATCTCTGTGTGTTCAAGGATACAGCCAGCATTGGAGACACACGTGCCCATGTATGTCTGGAGGTCTGTACAGACAGGCAGTGACGCGGCAGTCACGTGGTTGGGTTTACAACCAATGAGAAGACAGAACACAAACTCTATTTAAAGACAAACAGACAGGAAGTAGCTCCTTTTTTGGAGAGGTCTCTTGGCTGAAGAAGCTAGCTGCAGCAGGTGGGTAAGGCTCTTAGCTCTGACCTCTTGGGCTTTTATCTTTACATTGGCTCTGTGTTTCTTATTTAATAAGACGGTTGGTTACACCTACACCTGTGCCAATGTGTTCTAGGCTACTTCTTACTTTCTGTTCTATCAGGTTCAGTGTAGCTGGATTTATGCTGAGGTCTTTGATCCACTTGGAAATGAATTTTGTGCATGGCGATAGATATGAATCTATTTGCAATCTTCTACATGTTGACAACCAGTATTAGTTGACAATAAGCACTATTTATTGAAGATGCTTTCTTTTCTCCATTGTACAGTTTTGGCTTCTTTGTCAAGTATCAGGTGTTCCGAGGTGTATGGATTAATGTTAGGGACTTCAATTCAATTCCGTTGTTCCACATGTTTGTTTTGATGCAAATATCAAGCTGTTTTTGAGGTCAGGGATGGTGATGCTTCCAGGAGTTGCTTTATTATAATTAATTGTTTTAGCTATGTTGGATTTTTTGTTTTTCCATATGAAATTGAGTATTGTTCTTTTGAGGTCTATGAAGAATTGTGTTGGGATTTGTGTGGGGAATGCATTGAATTTGTGGATTGCTTTTGGTAAGATCACCATTTTTATTATGTTGGTTCTACCTGCCCATGAGCATGGGAAATCTTTCCATTTTCTGATATCTTCTTCGGTTTCTTTCTTCAAAGACTTAATGTTCTTGTCATACAGGTCTTTTACTTGCTTAGTTAGAGTTACTCCAAGATATCTTATATTTTTTGTGGCTAATGTAAAAGGTGACGCTTCTCTGATTTCTTTCTTGGCCCATTTATCACTTGTGTATAGGAGAGCTACTGATTTTTCTTTTCTTTTTTTTTCTTTTTTTTTTTAGTTAATCTTGTATCCTGCCACATTACTGTAGGTGTTTAATAGCTGTAGGAGTTTCCTGGTAGAATTTTGGGGGTGAGTTGTGTATACTATCATATCATCTGCAAATAGTGAAAGTTTGATTTCTTCCCTCCAATTTGTATCCCCTTTATCTCCTTTTGTTGTCTTATTGCTCTACCTACAACTTCAAGTATTTTATTGAAAAATATGGGGAGAGTCAGCAGACTTGGAATTGCTTTGATTTTCTGTTTTAGCTGTCAGCTTGCTGTAAATTGCCTTTATTGTGTTTAGGAATATTTCTTTTATTCCTGATTCCTCCAGGACTTTTATCATGAAGGGATGTTGGATTTTTGTTGAAGGCTTTTTCAGCATCTAATGAGATGATCACCTGTTTTCTTCTTTCAGGTTGCTTATATGGTGTATTACATTGACAGATTTTTGTATGTTGAACTATCCTTTCCTCTCTGGGATGAAACTTACTTCATCATGTTGGATAAGCTTTTTGATGTGTTCTTAGATTCAGTTTGCCAGTATTTTATTGAGTATTTTTACATTAATGTTCATTAGGAAGATTGGGCTGTAATTCTCTTTCTTTGTTGCATCTTTGTGTGGTTTGGGTATCAGGGTAACTGTAGCCTCATAGAAAGAGTTTGGCATTGTTCCTTCTGTTTCCATTGTGCGGAACAATTTGAAGAGTATTGGTATTAGCTCTTCTTTGAAATTCTGGCAGAATTCTGCACTGAAACAGGTCCTGGGCTTTTATTTATTTCTTTTTGGTTGGGACACTTTAATGACTGTAGTTGGAAGTTTTCCTGTGTCCTGCCTTGCCTGCAGTAGGGACAAATCTCTCACCCACAGGCCCACAGCCTTTTGTAAAATAGTAATTCAGAGGCTTGTATTATTTATAACTACTTGGCCATCAGCTCAAGCTTATTACTAACTAGCTCTTATACTTGAATTAACCCATAATTCTTATTTATGCCTAGCCACATGGCTTGATACCTTTTCTTAGATCTGCCTTGTCATCTTACTTACTCTGTGTCTGGCCAGCAACTCCTGACTCAGCCCCTCCTCTTCCCAGAATTCTCCTCATCTGCTTATCCTGTCTATAACTTCTGCCTAGCTACTGGCCAATCAGCATTTTATTTATCAACCAATCAGAGCAACATATATTCACAGCATACAGAACAATATCCCATAGCAGTTTCTATTTCCTTAGGGGTTATAGGTCTGTTTAAGTTATTTATCTGATCTTGATTTAATTTTGGTATGTGATACCTATCCATAAAATTGTCCATTTCCTTTAGTTTGTCAATTTTGTTGAGTACAGGTTTTTGAAGTATGATCAGATTCTCTGGATTTCCTTGTTGTCTGTTGTTAAGTCTCCCTTTTCATTTCAGATTTTTTAATTTGGATATTTATTGTCTTTCTGACCCATGGTTAGTTTGGATAAAGGTTTGCCTATATTATTGATTTTCTCAAAGAATCAACTCTTTGTTTCATTGATTCTTTGTATTCTTCTATTTGTTTCTAATTGATTGATTTCAGCCCTCAATTTGATCATTTTCTAGCATCTATTCTTCCTGAGTGAGTTTGCTTTTTTTTGTTCTAGAGCTTTCACATGTGTGATTAAGTCATTTGTGAGAGATTTCTCCAACTTCTTTATGTAGGCATTTAATGCTATGAACTTTTTTTCTTCACATAGCTTTCATAGTGTCCCACAAGCTTGGATATGTTGTCCATTCATTTTCATTGAATTCTAGGAAGTCTTTAATTTCCTTCTTTATTTCTTCCTTGACCCATTGGTGATTCAATTGAGCATTAGCCAGCTTCCATGAGTGTATAGGCTTTCTGTAATTTATGTTGTTCTTTAATTCTAACTTTAAGCAAATGGTGGTCTGATAAAATACAGGAGGTTATTCTCTTTGCTTTGTGATTGAGTATGTGGTCAATTTTAGAGAATGCTCCATTGGATGCCGAGAAAAAGGTATATTCTTTTGTGTTAGGGTAGAATGTTCTGTAGACTTGTATTAAGTCCAATTGAGTCATAATATTTGTTAGATTCTTTATTTCTCTGTTAAGTTTCTGTCTGGCAGATGTTTTCAATGGTAAAAGTGAGGTTTTAAAGTCTCCTTTTTTCTGTGTGTGGGGTTTGATGTGCAATTTAAGCTTTAGTAATGTTTCTTTTACATTTGTGTGTGCCCTTGTAATTGGGGTATAAATGTTCAGAATTGAGACTTCATCTTGATGGATTTTTCCTGTGAAGGATGTATAATGTCCTTCCTGATCTCTTTTTTATTGATTCTATATTGAAGTCTATTTTGTTAGATATTAGGATATTGATTTATATTGAAGTCTTTTGTTAGATATTAGGATAGCTACATCAGCTTGCTTCTTAAGTGTATTTTATTGGAAAGTCTTTTTCCAACCTTTTACTCTGAGGTAGTATCTGTCCTTGAAGTTGAGGTGTGTTTCTTATGTGCTTCAGAAGGGTAGACCTGGTTTTCATCTCCATTCTGTCATCCTGTGACTTTTTATAGGCAAATTGAGTCCATTGATAGTAAGGGATATTGATGACCAGTGTTTTTAATTCCTGTTATATTTTGGTGATTGTGTGTGTGTATATTTCTCTTCTTTGGTATTTACTGCTTTAGAATTATCTATTGCCTGTGTTTTAGTGGGTGCATTTAACTTCCTAAGGTTGGAGTTTTCCTTCTAGTGCTTTCTTTCTATAGGGCTGGATTTGTGGATAGGTATTGTTTAAATCTGGTTTTGTCTTAGAATATGTTGTGTACTCTGTTTTTGTTGATTGAAAATTTTGCTGGGTATAGTAGTCATGGTCCCTTAGTGTCTGCATAATGTTTGTCCAGGACCTTCTGACTTTCAGAGTCTCCATTGAGAAGTCAGGTGTTATCCTGATGGGTCTACCTTTATAAGTCTCTTGTCCGCTTTCTTCTGCAGATCTTAATATTCTTTCTTTTTTATCTATGTTTAGTGGTTTGATTACTATGTGGGGAGTGGACTTTTTTTGGGGGGGTCTAGTCTATTTAGTGATCTGTAAATTTCTTGTATTTTCATGGGCATTTATTTCTTTAGATTGGGAAAGTTTTCTATGATTTTGTTGAGTATATTTTGTGTGCCTTTGAGCTGATATTCTTCTCTTTCATCTATCCCTATTATTCTTAAGTTTGGCTTTTTCATGGTGTCCCAGATTTTCTGGATGTTTTTCTATTATGACTTTTTTAGCTTTAGTGTTTTCTTTGACTGATGAATCTATTTCCTCTATCATATCCTCTATGCAGAGATTCTCTCTTCCATCTCTTGTATTCTGTTGGATATGCTTGCATTTGTAGCTCCTGTATTTTTCATTTCCAGCATTTTCTTGGTTTTTTGTCTTCTTCATTGCTTCAATTTCAATTTTCAGGTCTTGAACTGTTTCCTTCACCTATTTGGTTGCTTTTTTTTGGTTTTCTTTAAGGGATTTATAGATTTCTCCCAATTTTTTGCTTGTCTTTTCCTCAATTTCTTTAAGGGAATTTTTTATTTCCTCTTTAAAGTCTGCTATCATATTCATAAAGTTAAATTTAAGTTTGATTTCTTCTGCATTGTGATGTTCAGGTCTTGCTGTTGTAGAACCACTAGGTACTGGTGGTGCCATATTGCTCTTTATGTTGTTGTGTGCATTCTTGCACTTGCATCTACCCATCTCTTCCTCTAATTGGTGCAAGAGGTGTCTGTGTCTGCGGGAGTTGCTCTTGGTCCAATCTGTGCTTGCTGTGTTTGTGTTTCAGTGGGCCTCTTTTGGTCCAATCGACACTCTTGGTCCAATCAGAGCTCTTGGTTCAATCAGAGCTGGCAGATTCTGTATCTCAGGTTGTACCTGGTGTTGCAGGGGGATGGGTGGATTTGTGAAAGGGAGTGGGTCTTGTAGGTTGAAGCGTCTGATGTTTGTTTGTGAGAAGGCCTGCCTACAAGTTTCTTCCCTGCTGGCCTGCAACTGGGGCATCAATGGGGTGGTGGCGGCATGGGTGGTACCCCAGGGCCTAGATCCTAGAGACAGGACTCTCTAGCTGGGAAAAGAGTTGCTAAAAAATGTATAGTTTAAGCCAGGCGGTGGTGACATATGCCTTCTCTCTTAATTCCTTTATAGAAAATCTATGGTCCCTTTGTGTAAAGTTGGGTACCACTAAATATGTTACTACTGATATAGACATGATAGGATAAAAGGGTAGATTATTAAATCTACTTTTAAAGAATAACCTGTTTAAAATGTTTTACATTGCTATAGATTTTAGTTTATTGATACAAGTTTAAACTTAATTTTGTTATGCTGTATATATATTTCTACTCTCATTTGAGGTATTATGTTTATGTAACTCATTTAGATTGTAATAGATAATTTAAAAATACAGATTAATAATTAGTCTTCTATGATAGTCAAATTCGTAGCCACGTTAGTTAAGTTTTCTAGGTATACATAGATATAATTCAATTAGGTAGGTAATCTTCAAACACTTCAAAGACCTACAGAATATGGCATTTAAAATATTTTTAAAAAATTAGAATTTCTGGGCAGTGAGACATGTCTGTTCCTGGCAGCACCGATTTACTTCAGAGAGGAGGATGGGCATCGAAGACACTCTATATGGAGTTTATCTTCTTCTTGACAAAAATAGCCATTTGTGCAAGAAACTGTTGTTGCCTGGACTACTTGATTGACTGGATATGCAGGACCCATAGGAAGGTGACCACTGAACTTTGCTTGACAAAATGGTCCTTCAGGTTCTTACTTCACAGAGGAAACTTCCAGACATTCTACAGGACACAGAGAGAAGTGACTGAGAGACTCTAGGCTTGTGGGCTGAAGACAGATGCCCAAACTTTACAAAAGAACTTTGGATGACTGTCCAGGCTGCCAGCTGTCTCTGTCTACTCTTGCAAGACTCCCAAAAGTTGCTTGCATCATTTTACTGTTTCTCAGGTAATATTATATCCTCCTGAGGACTTTGATGCAGTTGAAGACTAAATTATTATAATTTTCTCAGTTATGATAAAAGATAAGTTAGATATGAAACCTTAGACTCACAAATATAAGATAGATAGGATATCTTCTTTAATTTTGCCAAATACAAATAGACTAGTTATTATAAATAGACTAGATATTGTAACTATAATTCTTGCTTCATAATTGTTTTGTTATATGTAATTTTACTATGTAAAAGTTAAAACCTTCCTTTAAAAATAAAGAAAAGGGGAAGTGCTGTGGATATCACTATGTATAAATAAAATGTTGATTGGCCAGTAGCCAGGCAGGAAGTATAGGCGGGACAAGCAGAGAGGAGAATTCTGGGAAGTGGAAGGCTGAGGCAGAGAGACACTGCCAGCTGCTGCCATAACAAGCGAGATGTAAGGTACCGGTAAGCCACGAGTCAAATGACAACTTATAGACTAATAGAAATGGTTAATTTAAGATAGAAAAACTTGTGGTGGTATTGTGTTCCCCAAAATATTGTGTATGCTAATAAACTTATCTGGGGTCAGAGAACAGGACAGCCACAATATGAAACAGGTTAGGCAGTGGTAGCACACGCCTTTAATCTTAGCATTCCAGAGACAGAAATCCCTCTGGATCTCTGTGAGTTCAAGGCCACATGGGAAACAGCCAGGCATGGTGACCCACGCCTTTAATCCCAGAAAGCACCCCTTTAATCCCAGGGAGTGGTGGTAGAAAGCAGAAAGGTATATAAGGCGTGAGGACCAGAAACTAGAGGCATTTGCCCTGGAGAGGCATTTCGCCTGGAGAAGCATTTGGCCTGGTTAAGCATTCAGGCTTCTAGCAGCAGTTCAGCTGAGACCCATTTTGGATGAGGACTGAGAGGCTTCCAGTCTGAGGAAGCAAGACCAGCTGAGGATCCGGTAAGGTGAGATAGCTGTGGCTTAGTCTGTCTCTCTGACCTTCCAGTGTTCACCCCAATACCTGGCTCAGGTTTAATTTTATTAATAAGACTTTTAAAGATTCATGCTACAAAAACTAGATAACAAAAAGCCTGCTGCAGCCATACAGTTTATAAGCAATATAAGTCTCTGTGTTTTTACTCGGTTGGGTCTGAGCCGCTGTGGGACTGGCGGGTGAGAGAGATTTGTCCTGACTGTGGTCCAGGCAGGACTGGAGAAAACTCCAGCTACAAAATACATAAAAATATATGCAATTTAATTATAATATATTTTTACTATATACATGTAGCAAACTGTTCCAATAATACCACAATTTTTATATTCAATATATTTTGGATTTTTGAAAGTTTCATATTCCTTACAGTTGTCTATTCTACAAGCATGCCTTTCTAAAGGTAAAATTTCATCATACTACATTCATACTGGTTAACAGCCAAAGCTCCCAAACCAGTCCTGACATTGTTGGAGATTATGTTCATTCTGTGATCTAGGTGTTACAGGTCTGTCTCATTTATTAGGAATTAAAGATACTGTGTTAACTGATATAAAGAGCTTAGAAAACAGCATAGATCATAATCACTACAGAATCCATTCTCTTCCACTCATTACCAGCATTATTTTCTAAGATTGCACTTTGTTTTTGTGTCTCAAAACTTCTATGACCTTTTAAGTATCACCTCCACCTCACTGGGTGGAATTCCCTAGTCCTGACCAGCACATTAATTTCAATGTAAAGAAATCTCCTTTATTTTAGGAATATTATGTTTCATGCAGCAAACATTTCATTCTGTATAGTAGCTTAGTACAATGCCTACATTTGTTGGCATATTTTTTAAAGTTCAGATACATAAGAACAATAAAAACATTCTCCCACTTTTAGTGAAACACCTATAAAGCAACTGGTTTACATGATAAACATGGGCAGAAAATTTTTAAGTTGAGTCTGACAGAGTTTGACTTTGTATCCAAATGGGAAAAGATTATCTCTGAATTTTTTAAAATAATACCTGTCCTCCTGTTATTTTCCCATTCTCAGAATTGAATCTCTCTGTGATAAATATGACATATTCTGTGTGTGGATGGGCATACATGTAAGTGTACTAGGGATACAGCATTGGTGGTAGAGTCAGGTGCTGTATATATGAAGCTTATGCTTCTCATTAATCATAAAAAATTCTCCTAAATTCTTCCCAAGCATTTGACA
>CABHPR010133344.1:19366-34873 GCA_902168415.1 Peromyscus melanophrys | reverse complement strand
GTGTGTGTGTGTGTGTGTGTGTGTGTGTGTGTGTGTGTGTGTGTGTGGTAAATAGATGTGGGTTCCATCGCAAAGGCTGTTTTTCATTTTGCTTTTTTATATATTTTTTTGTATTGGTACTAGGGATTGATACCTAGGTTTTTGGGCATGATCTGCCACTGTGCCACATTTAGCCTTCATCCATTGAATTTTGTTTTTGTTTTACTTAATATATTGTAAATATCTTTCTGAGCCATAGCATAGTATTCAGCAGCAAGGTTTGGGGTTTTTGTTTTTGTTATATGTTAGCAATGCTAACAAGCATTCTGCCACTGAGCTCTGCTCTCAGCCCTGACAGCATGGTTTACAGTGGTTAAAGAGTGTTTGCTGCAATGCCTGTGCCGTGCGTAGTTCCTCTTGTATGGCATTTGAGCTTCCTACTTTATTATCAAGAAACTTACCTTTTATGAAGTGCTTTTATTTCTCAATTTTTTTCTTTCTGGATGAATTTCTCAGGTATAGAATATTTGAGTCAATGAGCTTTTTCTAGGTGCCACTTAATTGCTCAGCCAAAAGTTACTCACTTTACCTTTTGATTAGCAGTACGTGGGCATTTTAGTGCTTATCTACATAATGTTTTGTGATGCTTTTGCTCTTTGAGGATAGGGATTTTTTTAAGTGGTTTTATTAACTGCTATATATCAGATACTCAGTAAATTTTTATTGGATGAATAATTGTTATGTGTCTGTATATGGTGTTTACTAATGAAAATGAGACAACTTTTTCTTTAATGGTAGCTACCAAGTAGCTCATCAGTAGAAATGTAATTGATTATTTTAATTAAAGATGGTAAGTTTATGGTTGAGTTACTTCAAGCTTATAGATAGACAGTTGTGGTCATTTTCTTATACAGATTCTAACACCATGTTCCTCTTTCTCTTTCAGGTGTGCTCTAGAGTCTCTTGATTTAGCTCATCCCCAGAAGCCCCACTCAGAGTGTGGGTTGTCAGAGTTGACATGTTCCCATGCTGATCTGAGCAGGCTGACTTACGTGTCTGAACAGGAAAGCACTTTTCCGGTCACAGCTGCTGATGAAAGCTCCGAGGGCCACAAGGTGGGTGCCACTTCAAGACCAAAAGTGTTGGTGATGTTTGACTTAAACTGGAATCCTGGCCTGTTTAACTTCTGTGTTGCTGTTGTGTATCTTTAGAATGAATTAATGTATGTATATATTTGTACTTAAGTCTTTACATTGACTCTTGCCCACTTCAAAAAGAAGCATCTGGCCGGGCAGTGGTGGTACACACCACTCAGGAGGCAGATCCAGGCGGATCTCTGTGAGTTCGAGGCCAGCCTGGTCTACAGAGTGAGTTCCAGGACAGGCAGAGCTACACAGAGAACCCCCCCCCCCCCCCCCCCCAAAAAAAAGAAGCATCTTTGACCAAGGATGAGAGCAGCATTGATTTACAGGTGTAAACCTCAATATTTAGGAGATAGGCTGGAGGGATAGCTCAGCCATTAAAGGCTAGGCTCACAACCAAAAATAAATATTTAGGAGATACTTTGACTACATGTGCCTTTAGCAAATCAGTAGTAGTAGGTTCCCCTAGGGTCTATGACCTCCCTAGCCATGGGCTTTTGACCAGGTTTACAGTGTCAGGTATGAGTTCTTTCCCACAGAGCAACTCTCAAATGTGGTCAGAAAGCAGCTGGCTCCCCCAGTACTAATCACGCAAGTGTTGTCCCAGTTTGTGCTTCTCTCTTGGCAGACAGTATTGTACACGCGTGGTCCAACGCTGTGTAAGTCCACTGATAACTTTTCTCCTCCGGTGGTAGTTGTGAAAACTAGCCAGCAGGGAGGAAGTTTTTGGGTCAGGTCTAGCTTGATTTCCCTATGCTCTGCAACCAAAGTGTGCTGTGTCTTTAATAGGTTCTTACCATTTAGTTCTGGTGAGCACCCAAGAGAAGTGGCAGTAGCCTTGGTTGTTTTGGGGGTCTCTAGGATCTTTCTGACCATTAGCGCATAGGGAGGTATTCTATACCTGGCACTGGGATTTCCAAACCCATATCTTGTAGGTACCTCCATTCAAACTCCTTTTTAAACTTACATTTTAATTAGCTCACAAAGTAGTGGGGTTCCATGAGGCTTTTTGTTATATAGCCTTAGTTTGAATTAATCCACTCCTGCCCCCCACCCCCTGAGTCTGTTTTCTTAGCATAGTGTTGAACTGCTGAATGATGGGGCCTGCTGCTTTCTTGGGTTACTCGCCCTCTTGAATCCTATTTCCTTCACCTTTGTGAAGGCTTGTGGCAGGAAGTTAGTGCTGGTCACTTGGTAATTAAAGCCCGAGGACATATTTTTTTGTTACCATTCGTCTCTGTTTACTATATCTTTCTTTCTTTCTTTTTTTTTCTTTTTGAGACAGGGTTTCTCTGTGTAGCCTTGGCTGTCCTGGAACTCACTCTGTAGACCAGCTGGCCTCAAACTCATAGAGATCCACCTGCCTCTGCCTCTCAAATACTGGGATTAAAGGCGTGCACCACCACCACTTGGTTTATATCTTTGTTTCTAAAACCTTGGTTCAGTATAAACCTCCAGTATAAACTTACAAACTGAACAAACAAAAATAATAAGTGAAGTTAAGTGTGCTCTTGTGTGTGCTAGTTCTAGACTCTTCATCTTGCAGGTCTGTAGCTATTACTCTTCAAGGTTGTACATTATAAAAAATAATGAAAAAGAACCATAACATCGTTTAGAAATTGGAAAATGCTTAGTACTCAAAATATCATATATTCCTACCATATTTAATATAGTGTAGATAAATGATGGACATGGGAGGGTCTGGGAGCTGGCTTTGTACTGACTCTAACCTCATGTCCATATCATTTGATAGCTTGTCTGCCCTTTACACTTTTATTTACTAATTTATATTATTTTATAAAGTTTACAAAGAATCCTTTAATTTGAAAAATGTTAGCTGACTTTGGTTCTTTATTGAAATATTTTAGATGCAATTGGTGTTTACCTTTTATTTCCCTCCTAGCATAAGACTTTTATAAAACAGTGGGTGCAGTTTTCATGTATAAGCCTGCATTTCATATTGCAGTTATTTTCCTTTGTATACTCTGTGTTTCAGGATACCATGTAGATTTCATGTTACTTGAGATTTATACCAGCATTGTTTGAATCTGTTATATTTTGTTTAATCTATGAATTATTAAAAAACAAAATTTGTCATCCTTAGAGCGATCTCACCAGTGAGTTGAGCACCACAGTTGTTGGAGCCAGTCCAACTCCATCAGAGGAGCGAACTGTGGAGAAGCTAAGAGACAAAGTTCCAGGTCAGAATGCAGAAAAAGTAGCAGTGCCTTGTATTGCCCGGGCTGAGTCTCGTTTAGGAAAAGTAACGGAAACTCCTTCTCTGAGTAGTGGATTTGAAGATGGAGACCCTAATTTTACACCAAGTCAAGATATTTCTTCTAAAAGTGAAGATCACTTGGAAGCCAGTAAGGTAGATTCAACATCTGGCCCCAGTGAACAGGACCTGATTGGCCAGGCTCTCCTGAGCAAGCCAGGTCTGAGCCACCGGTCTGGGCCAGCCTTACCAAGCCTCCCTGTATTGAGCCAGAAAACTGTGGACCAAGGTCAAAGGTTAATATCTACTGGTCTGTCAACTGCCAGCAGTGGATCCAGCAGCCAGATTCCTAACCTGAGCAGCTCTGCAAACCAGCACAATCCTACTCCCCATATCTCAGCTCAGGCTTCTGTTGCTCAGGTGCAGAACCAGCCTGCTCTGTGCCCTGCACTCTGGACTGGACATTCTCTCTATGCAGCTCCTGTGGCCCAGCAGTATTTGGGGCCAGTCCCTTCATCTGGGAGTGCCACCTTGCCTCAGTTCCATGCAGGCATGCAGGTCTGTGGGATTTCAGCATGTTCTTCTTGTCCTCCTATTGCACCAGAACGTACGTCTCCTGGGATGTGTTTAGGACCAAATCTTGCCTCTGGAATGATGGGTCCCTCTTCTCTTTATAACTTGTGTCCTACTGCTGGACACCAGAACTTGCTGAATACAGCAAAGCCATTTCCTGTGCAGTCTGTTGGTGCAAACTATGAAACCGAACCATGGGACTCAGGGATGATGTCTGGAGTTGGTAAGATGACTTTGCTTGTTATAGTTTTTGTTCTGTAAAGGTTGCATTTTCACAAATGGGTCCACAAAGCTAGTTTGTTCCAAGGAAACATTGGTTGAAATGAAATTTTTTTTAAATTTTTAAGATTTATCTGTGTGTGTCTTTATGAATGTCTGCACACATACATGTGCAAGTGCCCATGGAGGCTAAAGGAGGGTGTTGAATTTCTTGGGGGCTGGAGTTGCAGGTGGCTGTGGGCTGTCTTATACAGGTGCTGGGATTTGAACTTAGGTTGTCATTATTGAGCAACAAGTTCTCTTAACTGCTGAGCCATTTCTCTAGACCCCATCTTTTATTTTATTTGTCCTATTTTTAAAAATCAGGACCTTGATTGGCCTCACTCATATTTGCTATGTAGGGAAAACGACCTTTAAGCTTTTGATCCTCGTGCCTGCACCTCCCAAGGGCTAGGATTATAGGTGTGCTTTCTTACAAGCTCTTCCTTTGTCTTTTATTGAGAGCATCAGAATGTTTCTATGAAGGGGTTACTGAACTTGGCTTAGAACAGCAGTAAGCTGTATGCTGATAGTTTTCTGGGTCTTTGTCTTGGTGTTTCTTTTCCTCTGCACTTGATTTTTGCTATTCTTTTACTTAGCAAATGTCCTCTTCCGGATCATTTCCCAGAACAGGCTACCTTCCCCTGGTGCTTCAGGGTGTGGTGTGATGATAGTGAGGAGCAGAACTCTGCTCTCACCCACAGCATGCTTTCCCTGATGACAGACATCGGCTCAGTGGAGCTGGGGATTGTACACACAGGCCACCAGAATGTGAGGATGAGGAGGAGCAGGAGGAGGAGGAGGAGGAGGAGGAGGAGGAGGAGGAGGAGGAGGAGTGAGAGTGCTGTGAAGACACTGTAGCCAGGCACACCTGGAAGAAGCCTCTGGAGCTTCTCTTTACAGCTGTCAGTGGCTTATCACTTGGGAGAGAGAAGGGGCATAATAGCAACAACAAAGATTTGATTTGCTGTAAATTCTGATTCGATTGGTTCTACTTGCGTTGCAGTGTTTGTTTTTCTCAGAGCTGTATAGAAGAGACAGAAACTGTTGGCAGCTTCCTCTGAGACCTGTTATGTCAAGGACTTTTACACTTTTAGGGCATTTATTCTGTAGATCGTGGGTATAATGGGACACTCCTGTGTAATGGTTTCCTTTTAACCAGTAGTCCTTTTAGTCAGATGTTTAGTGTAACTTCCATTTTGACTTTGTCTTATGCAGGGAATGCCAGAGTACCTGAGGAACTGAGGTTTCCTCACGCTTGCTGTGTCGGGATTGCTTCTCAGACCCTCCTGAGTGTCCTCAACCCAACTGACCGTTGGCTGCAAGTCAACATCAGAGTCCTCAGTATCTGTGTGGATGGGGAGAAGGTGAGTTGTCTGTCTGTCTCACTGGGCGTCACAGGTGCACTTCAACAAAGTACTCGACTTCCTTTACTCCCCTTTTAAAATAATATTTCTCCCTAACTACTCCTCGATCCACCCCTTTTTTCTTCTTTTTTTTGATTAAATTGTTCTTTTGAAAGTTTTATTTATTTATTTATTTATTTATTTATTTATTTATTTATTTAAATTTTCCGGAGGGGAGGACCGAACCCAGGGCCTTGTGCTTGCTAGGCAAGTGCTCTACCACTGAGCTAAATCCCCAACCCCTATTTTTTTTTTTTTAAGATTTATTTATTTTTATTTATGTGAGTGTTTGCCCACAAGTGTGTAGTGCCCACAGAGGACAGAAGAGGGTGTCAGATCCCTTGGACCTGGAGTTGTAGACAGCTTTGAACTGTCATGTAGGTGCTTGGAACTGAACCTGAGTCTGCTGCAGGAATGTTCTTAGCCTCAGAGACATCACTCCAGCCCCACTTTGGGGAAGTTTTTGTAGGGGCATGCCTGGAAGATAGTATTTTTTCAGCCTTTCTTCTAACTTCCAGCTTTTACATTTTCTCTGCTCCCTTTTTCTCAATGTTCCCTGAGCCTTAGAGGGATTGGTACAGATGACCTCTCTGTTTAGGGCCGAGAACTCAGCTGTCTTTTATTCTTAGCTCCTTGAGCAGCCAACAGTCTTTTCATTCATCACTGTCCCCCTGCCAAGAAGAGTGTCTCTAAGTAAGACCGAGGATAGCATTTGTCTTTGGATTTAAACCTACATATTTAGCATGTAGTTTGGTATCACGTTAGTTTAGACAGTAGTAGTGAGTTTCCCCAGGAGGACCCATGACCTCCCTCAGTCATGAGTTTAGCTGGTTCACAGCACCTGGTTTGAATGCCTTCTATTAAGTGAGCCTCAGATCCTACCTGAAAGTGGTTGTTACCTGCCAACAGTCATGCCGCTGTTGCATGAGTGGCCGGCCACATCTTGAGCTTGTGCTCAAGTACCTTTACCCACGAAACTGTCTCACTGGCCTCCTTTTTGTTTTTGTTTCTTTTTATTTTTAAACAGACTCCCTATGTAGCCCTACCTGGTCTGCAACTTGCTATCTAGATCGGACTGCCCTTGATTTTTTTGTGATCATCCTTTTGTGTCTACCTTCCAAGTACTAGAATTACAGGCATATGCCGCCATGCCTGGGTTTTTCACTCCCTTGTTTATGTCTAGTCTATTCACATCTCTCTGACATATACAGAAACACAAATAGGATTCTTTTTTCCCCCTGTTTCTAAACGGTGGGCATGTGCAGAGCCATTGCATACAGCAGACACATGTGCTGCTGCAATCAGTTCCTTTGGTTCATTTGTTCTGAGGCTGGGTCTCACGTAACTCAGGACAGCTCAGACTTGCCAAGGACGACTGTAGACTCTTGATCCCCTCTTCTCCATCTCTGAAGTGCTGGGATTAATATGTAGACATTACTATGCCCAGCTTTTTTTTTTTTTTTTTTTTTTTTATTTTTTGTTGCTCTCATAGGACTTGATAGTTACCCAACTGAACAATTTTGGAGTGGGTTTTGTTTGTTTGTTTGTTTGTTTGTTTGTTTTTTTCAAGACAGGGTGTCTCTGTGTAGCTTTGGAGCCTGTCCTGGAACTCACTCTGTAGACCAGGCTGGCCTTGAATTCACAGAGATCCGCCTGGCTCTGGCTCCCGAGTGCTGGGATCAAAGGCATGCCCACCGCTGCCCAGAGGAATGGGATCTTTTTTAAGCCCCTCGTTGTTGTAGTGTTTTCAGTGTAAGACATGAAATCTGAATATTTTACATTTTGTATCCGTTTTAATATTTATTAATCATTATTATTTATATATAAAGCCATGTTATTTTGCCTTTAGCACAGTGAGTTCCTGGTTTTACTAAATACTGTTGACTATAAGCTATTGTCATAGATCAAGAAAAGACAAAAGAACTAAGTTACTTATTTGGACCAAGTCTTCATTTGGAAAGAGGAATATTATTAATCTGTTAATTTTATTATATGATCTTTTGAAATCCATGGAAACAATAGCTTTAATGTTTCGCAAGGATCTCACATGATCAACTACAGCTGCTATCAGAGACTGTAAATTTTTCTTCCTGTTGATGGCCATGTGGAAGTTGTGAGTGGGGAGAGTAGGGTTAGGGTCAGTAACTCCTGCTGTGACATATCCAGGCTGTGTGACTGCTACTTGCCAGCCGACTCAGAATGGTTTTATTCCCTTTCTCCTCTCAACATCCTGGTGAAATAATATTGTCTCTATCTTAGTTTCTTTTCCTGTTGCTGTGATAAAATATTCTTGACATCAACAGTAGAGAAAGAGTTTACTCTGATTCACAGTCCAAAAGTATAGGCCATCACGGCATTGAAATCAAGGCAATAGGAGCTTGAAGCAGCTGGCTACATCATAGTCACAATCAGCAACCAAAGAGCGTTGGATGCGTGCTGCTACTTAACTCCCTCTCTCCACATATAGTCCAGGATCCCAGCTAGGGAATGGCATCGCTCACAGTGGGTGGGTCTTCCCACTGCAAATAAAGCAATCCAGATCATCCCCATAGGCGTGTCCAGAGGCCCGGCTCCCAGGGGATTGTAGACGTTGTAGTTGACAGTTAGCATTCTCCATCACTTCTCTGCCGTCTCTTATTTTCCTCACTTTCCCATCTGTTACCAGATCATTAAATGAGATAAAAATAAAATAACTGGAGGAAGGCATTGTGGGTTGAAGGTAGGATTTGACACAGCATATAGAACTAGAAATCATCCTAGACAGGTTTCTAGGGCTGTGAAGTACTTCTGTGTTCAGTGTCCTTTTTAGAAGAGTGAGGGTCTAGGTAAATATGTTTGTTCATTTTAAAATCTACTAGGAGTGGACACAGTCTGTATGTAGTGAGAATTACTTATTTATTTTTTGCTTATATGTGTGGGTGTATGCATGCCACAACACAGGTGTGGAGGTCAACTTGTGGGCATTGGTTTTCTCCTTTACCATGTGAGTTCCAGGGTTCAAACTCAGACTGTCAAGTTTGGCATCAAGTACCTTTTACTTACAAGCCATCTCACCAGCCATCAAAAAGCGTTTTGCTTTTGGATTGATGATAATTTTCAAATGAGTTATAAGAGTAGAGTATTTTTTTAACATGAACAAAGGTCTAGATTTCCTAGTTTGACTGGGAAAAGGAATCTTAAACTAGATGATTAGCCTTGAGAGGTAGAGCCATTTCTAACATACTATCTTGCTCTTACTTATAGGTGGATCTTTCAACACAAACGTGTTTAGTTTTCAAGAATAAAGTTATTATAAGACCTCACGCCACAGAAGAGATAAAAATTCTTTTTATACCCACAAATCCTGGAATTTTCAGATGTACGTTTAGTGTTGCTTCGTGGCCATTTTCAGCAGATGCTGATACAGTAGTGCAAGCAGAAGCTTTGGGGAACAGAGTCACTCTCACTGCTATTGCCGAAACCCCTGTCATCGAGGTAACTCTGTAAATGAGTGTCATTTGCTACAGAAAGAATTTGTAGGCAGATATGCCCCAGTGTTTGAAGCTAAATCTTAGCTGTTTCTTAAAAATTTTCTTTCAGTTATTTGCTTTTATGTGTATGAGTGTATATGTCTGCATGTACATATGTGTGCCACATGTGTGCCTGTGTAGGTCATATAGGAGAGTGTTTGGATGTGGTAGTCAGTGTAAACTAGGCCATTAGAGTTGTCTTCTTCGACAGCTGGAACTGAGAACTGGACCATTCTTTCATCCCTTTTGTTTAAAGCCTGTTCTGACCAGTGCTGACCTTTCTATGGCATCTTTCTTTTGTTAATGGATTCCAATTTCTTTAACATCTTTTTGTTATAATGTTTATTTAGCCCAAAATTTTCCTTCCTTTCATGTGTCCTCATTACCCTGAGAGCATCCTGTGGAAATGCAGAGAAGGCATGCAAGGCTCTGTGAGTCTCAGTTGGAGCTCCATGCCAGTGCTGCTGTGGCCTAGACTCAAGTCTTGCAACAATCTTTCCAAATGTCCCCATCCCTGGGAAGGTCCCCTGTTGTTTTTTGAACACAGGGTAGTTTTTCAGATGTTTTGTTTGTTTTGTTCTTTAATATTCTTAGAAAGGACACTGCATTCCAGGACTTTTATGTATGACGTTTACATTCTCTTCCAGCTTTGCCCTGCCCACAAGGAGCCTGAAATTTACTACCTTTGGAAAGTGTCAAACCTCAACCATCTTGGGGGTTAATTTGGACCCCTGACCTTCATTGGCCATTCTAGAATTCAGCTCCTACTTGCTAATATGTCTTTGCTTTCCTTGTAGTTTCATAAACTGTGAGAGTTTATGTGTTTTAAATATTGTGTAAAATTTCACATGTGTAGCTGTCAGGGTGAGTCTGTCAGATTGCTCTCCAGTGTTTAAAGACAGAGCAGTCTAACACATAGTACACACTTGTCTTTACCCTTTGATGTGTCTGTCTGAAATCATTTTAAATACTGTTTTTGTATCAGACTGAATCTGAAATAGACCAAGATCTTCATGAAGTTGTGAAAGGAATTAAGGAGTTAAAAGTCTAATGATAGGATTAATTAAGAGGAGATTTATGTTTTATAAAACAATTGGCTTCAACTTAAGATCTAATAGTGTTTGCAAAGTTGCAGTAGCCACTTTGCCTTGTTCTATAGTATATTTGAGTACTTAGCCTGCTTTAAAAGAAGACTTTAACACAGTTTTATAGACAGCAATAAAATAAAATGGAAAATAAAATAGAATGGGAAGACCTAGGTCTAAGTTTACCTGTCGTGCGGACTCTGAACTGTTGCTAAAAGAAGCACATAGCTAAGATAGTCATTAATAATAGATTGCTTTATGTCACTCAGTCCTTTTTTCATACTTAGGTAGAAACGGAAAAGAGAGGTGTTCTGGATTTTGGTGACTTGACCTATGATGGCTGGAAAGCTCTCCCACTCAAGCTAATAAACAAGACACATGCTACTGTGCCAATCAGACTGATTATTAATGCTGTAAGTACTAACCTAGAATTTCTAAGAGACTGCCTACAGAATATAGTGATTTGAAATGATAGGCAATGCTAGTAGCCTTGGTTAATTTTTCCTTGTAAAAGTAAATTATATTGCTAAAGAGCCTATTAATTAGCAAATGTACTGCTATGACTTTGCTGAAACTGACTTTTCTGTTTCTAAACAGAATGCCTTAGCCTGGCGCTGCTTTGCATTTTCCAAAGAACCCATCCATGCGTCTCTGAAAGCTGCTCCTTACTCTGATGTGATTGCTCAACTGGTGTCCCCATCCGTAGTTAGTCATGTGATGCCTGCCAGTTACGATGGACAGGTAAGTTGGGTCAGTTTAACAAAACTGGTTTAGAAGTAAAGAACAAGTTTCCAAACTACTTTTAGCTCATTGGGATTTCAGTCTTAACATCAATATACATTAAAATTTTGTTTTTCATTTAACAGGATCCAGAATTTCTGATAGTTTGGGTTATTTTCCATACCCCAAAGAAACTCCTCACTTCAGGTATCATATTTTTTTTTTTTTGGAATTATCCTATTCTGTAATTAAACTTCAGATTTACAGTTTATTTTTTTGTTAATTAAATGACAGTATTTTGGGTCATTGTCACAAATTTTATGTTTGGGAAATGGAGAAGATGGTATGATATTGGGGCTAAACCTGTGGAAGTGTAGGTGGTCTAAGCAAGTGCCGCAGAATACCCATTTCCTCTCTGCTTGTCTCTAAAGTCTTAACTGGGTTTTCTTTTCTTTTTAGTTAATTTATTATTGTGATTGTGTACGTATGTGGACGTTTGTGTGACAGTCACTAGACAGTTTTATGAAGCTGGTTTTCTCCTTCGACCTTTCCGTGGATTCTGAGGTCACACTCAGGTCATCATTCTTGCACTGCAAGCACCTTTTGCCCACTGAGCCATCTCCCTGGCCCCTGAATTTTCTTTGAATCCCTGAGGACATCCTTTTGGATAACTCGTGAAATCTGGGATTAACTATCTGTTTACTAAAGTAAAAGTAAACTTTTATAGAAATTCTAGGCTCAGCAGAAGAATTCCTGGCCAGAGTGGATATAGAAGTTGACAGCCCAAACCCTATACCAGTTCTTAGAAGTGTGGATCTCCGAGCAAGAGCAGGAATAGCTAGGATTCATGCCCCCAGGGACTTACAGGTATCCTCATCTTCTCTCTGTCGTTACTCTGTGGTGTTCTGGTTGATTAATTAATTAATCTTTAATTGTGATTACTTTTTTAATGCATCTTTACCCTATCCCACAGACTATGTATTTGTTGGCTGATATAAATTCCTCAACAAAGCAGCCCTTGCCTTTGAAAAATGCTGGGAATATTGAAGTTTATCTAGATATTAAGGTAAGAACTTTTGAAAGAGTGATGTAGTATTTCTGATGGCTCCTGTTCTGGCAGCCTTGTTGGGATGTTATGAGGACTGAGCTGGGAACCACCGAGAGTGTTGTAAAGATTGAGAGTCACACTAGCCCCAAGTGTATGCTTGGTTATTGTTGAAGCCTTGGATGTAAGAATTCTTGAATAGTTCCTTAGAAGTTTGTGTGGCATCTGTGTGTGTGTAGAAGTGGAAAAGAGTAGTCTGCATATAGAGGTTTTATTTCTGAGATCCAGTTGGAAATGGGGTAGGAAAAAAGATTTGAAAATGGAAGAGGAAGGAAATATCCTTTTGAAAAGGAGTAAGAGGGATGGTAGTGGTGCGCACACCTTTAATCTCAGCATTTGGAAGGCAGAGGCAGGCAGATCTCTATGAGTTTGAGGTCAGTCTGGTCTACAGAGAGAGTTCCAGGACAGCCAGGGCTACTACATACACAAAGAAACTCTGTCTTAAAAAAACAAACAAAAATTTAAAAAATAGCATAGAAAAGCACAGAATACAAGAAAACATGCTTGCATGAGTTAAGTTGTAATTTCTTAGGTTGCAGAACAAGGAAGTCAGTTTTCAGTGGATCCAGAGAGTCTATTTCTTAAACCTGGAGAAGAACATGAAGTTACAGTTTCATTTACACCAAAGGATCCCAAAGCATATGAAGAAAGGTAATATGAAAATATTTATAATGACCACTTGCTTAGATATTTTTCACTCATGTACAGGCACCTATTTTACTTCACCTAATATATGAAATAATGATACAGCTGTGCTTTAATCTTTTCAGTTACCATATATGTGTACACACACACACACACACACACACACACACACACACATTTATATATATGTATGTGTGTATGTACATATGTAATTTATAGTATCACTGTTGTATGTACGATGTGTGTGTGGTATGGGTGTCACATGCTATGGCGCATTTGTGGAGATCAGAGGACAATTCTCAGTAGTTGTTTTTCCTTCTACCATGGGCTTGGGGATCAAATTCACATCCTCAGGCCTGCTCAGCAAGAGCTTTTACCCACTGGCCCATCTTTTTTGTTAGTAAAATGCTTCTCTTAATCCAACTGAATCAAAGTTAAGAAGTTGCTGTTTTCTGATATATTCTGATAAAAGTAAATAATAAAGCATGAATTATGGTATTCCTCTGTAATTTTTTTCTTGCAGAAAATTTTTACTTTGGTTTTTTATTTATTGCTTTACAATTCTTCCCTGGTCTCTTGCAGGACCTGTGACTTTGACATCTAAGTCATAAGTAACTTTCAGTCAGAATATCGTTGTTGTGTTTGAACCTGACTACATGGAGCTAGCTTAGTATATGTCACAGAAGCACCCACACAGGCCCCCACTGCTTGTCCCCAGCGTGGAGTATAGAATGCCTGCATCTAGTTAGCTCATACGAGACTCTTGAAAGAACAGACACTAGTTGAAGTACTTGTTTAAGCCTCAAGTGCTTTTCCTCAACCCTGTGCTGACTTCTTCTGCGACCATCAGCTCTTCCAAATTCCTCATGAAGAAAGCCCTGTGAAACTTCTCTTGCGCTGTGCCGTGTAGACATTATTGTGTTATTACTTCATTTGTGTTTGTTTTCCCCAGAGTGTAAGCCTTTGAGATAGAAATGCTGGGTTTTCTTCACAGACTCAGTCTCTCGGACAAAGGGAGTGCATAGGATATAGTTGGCAAAGGAACTGACTATGGAACACTTGACTTGCATTTTCTTCTTTGGTTAGGATCCTGAAAATATTTGTGCAGCCCTTAGGACCTCAGTATGAGGTAGTGTTAAAAGGTGAAGTCATTTCTTCTGGGAGTAAACCTCTGCCACCTGGACCTCACTGCTCAGAGACTCCATTGATTCTGTCCAATAAGCAGTTTCTGACTTGGGGAGGTATCCCTCTCGGCAGGACACAGTGAGTATTCACAGCAGCCATCAAGAGTACTGAGATTTTGCCGGGCGGTGGTGGTGCACGCCTTTAATCCCAGCACTCGGGAGGCAGAGCCAGGCGGATCTCTGTGAGTTCGAGGCCAGCCTGGTCTCCAAAGTGAGTTCCAGGAAAGGCGCAAAGCTACACAGAGAAACCCTGTCTCGAAAAACCAAAAAAAAAAAAAAAGAGTACTGAGATTTTGTTACCTAATGTTATTCTCTCAGGTGTTAAATATGACTGTATTATTATTCTCTTTAGATTGGAGATAAAGCTGTCATATTTGCTTAATCTTCATATGATAAGAGTACATTTAAAAAATTTATAATGTCTCATTTTTAAAATGCATCTCAAACTGCCTTTTATTTTCTTAGGCTTTTTGGTGAGTTTTCTGTTGGTTAAGCATTTAGAGTATGAGGGCTCCTTTTATGGAAATGCAGAGAGAAGGTAATTGAGTCACTGTATCTTGTTTAGGGAGATTGCAATCTAGTTGATAAATTCTTAGACAAACTTCAAGTTAAGTGATAGTGGTCTTCATTTTTGTGCACAACAGGGATTTCTTATTTTGTATTCAGTGAAGAAAGGAATTAGTTTCAAAGATTCAGGATTTTTCATACTAGCAACCTGCTATTTATATGTCCACTTTACTTATATTCTAATATCTTTAAAAAGTGAATTAACTCAGCATATTGCTGAAAAGACCACTTTATATGAATGAGCCTGGTAGCTTTGACCTCTTGTTTCCCAGAGTCCAGCCCCTTTAAAGATTTGACCCCCCCCCCCAAAAAGAAATATATATATATATATATATATATATATAATACACATATTATATATGAATAAGACCATCTGAGAAGATAAATTAGAGAGTGATATTAAGCTAAAAACCTTCCCTGTTGCGTCTTAATAAGCCTCGCATTTCCAGAAACAAGTTCCCTAGTTGTGGAGAGATGACTCCAGCCTCTCTCTGAGTTGCAGTCAGCCCATCTTTAGACTGTGGTCAGGTGTAGTTGGCTTCATTTCTGTCGCTGGAGCACTGTCCATGGGAAAGAAGACATTTAAAATGTGTGATTGTTTTCAGGCTCCAGAAACTAGTTTTAAGAAACAGTTCCACAACTACAGCCCAAAACTTGCGACTGCTTATTAAAGGACAGGATCAGGATTGCTTTCAGGTTTGTACTACGGTCTTTGTTTTGTTTGATTTAAACACTTTTTAAAAATTTTTTCATTTCATATTTTGTTTTGTTTATGCACCAGAGTCTCACTGTGTAGCCTAGGCTGGCCTGAAACTCATGATCTTACTGCTTCCCACAGGCTTATACCACCACACATGGCTACTCAATATATGTAGACCATTTGTTGTCTTATTTGTCTGAAATTGGTCTTATTGTGGAGCTCTGACTGACCTGGGATTCGCTATATAGACCAAGCTGGCCTTGAACTCACAGAGATGCACCTACCTCTGCCTCCCAAAGCTGATTATGGGTGTATGCCTTCACACTCAGCCTAGACCAAGTGGTTCTGATTCTGGTTTTTTCGGTGCTGGGAATGGAACCAGAGTCTTGTACATGCTAGGCCAACTCTCTACTATTGGG
>CABHPR010133344.1:0-18966 GCA_902168415.1 Peromyscus melanophrys | reverse complement strand
TGTCTCCTCATTCAGACCAACTGATTTTTTGATTGTAGGTTTTAAAAGATTTTTAACATTTTGTTTCATGTGTATGAGTGTTTGCCTGCATGTATGTTTATGCAACATGTGCATGCCTGGTGCCCATAGAGTTCAGAAGATGTCATATTCTCTGGGACTGGAGTTAGACATGCTTGTGAGTGCCATGTAGGTATCGAGAACTTAACCTGGGTCCTCTACAAGAGCAGTGCTCTTAATTTCTGAGCCATCTTTCAGCCTCCAAGACTAACTGTAAGAGTTTGTGTTAATGTGTGTTTCTTTTGTGCCAGTATTTGAGTTTATATAGTGGTTGTTTTTAAATTGTAGATTAAGAACACTTTTGGCTCAGAAGAGAGATTGACCAGTAACTGTGAGATCAGAATTTGCCCAGGAGAGGATTATGTAATCTCTGTGTTATTTGCACCTACTCGATTATCTTGTATGTTGGCTAAACTAGAAATCAAACAGCTTGGAAATTGTTCACAGCCAGGCATTAAGTTTATGGTAAGAGAAGTTCATTGCTTTTTTCCTTCCATAGAGTTCATGTTAAGTAATAACCATTGCTTTAATATTGGTAAATTATATATTCTGTTTTTTTATAGACTTATAAACAAATTACAAGGTAATTATCAAGTCATTAAAAGCAACCATTGTGAGATTCATATAATCAACATGTATCCTAAAGCTTTTATATTTTTATTTCAACTTGAGAAATTTGAAACATACCTAACATAAACACATTTTGGGTAAATCCAGATAGAGCTATTCAACTCAGCAAACTATTGTCTTAGCACATTTGGTCCATTATAAACAACAGATACCACAAGCTAGAGAATTATTTTATTATTTTATCTGTAGGAGTGTTTTGCTTACATGTCGCTGTACCTCATGTGCGTCTGGTGCCCGTGGATACCAGAAGAGGGTGTTGAGTCCCCTGGAACTAGAATTACACTATTGTAAGCTGCCATATGGGTGCTAGGAATTGAACCTTGGTTCTTTGGAAGAGAAGCCAGTGCTCTTAACTGCTGAGCCATCTGTCCAGCCCCACACTGTATAATTTTTAAACATTTGTTGCTCATAATTCTCAAGCTGAGAGTCCCAAATCAATGTGCCAGCAGATTCACTATCTAGCAAGGAGTTGCACTCGGTTTCAAAGATGGCGCTCACTTTTGGTGCAAGAGTGATGCACTCTCTGCACCTTTTTTGCTGTTTTTTATTTGTTGTTTGCTTGTTTTTGGTTTTTCAAGACAGGGTTTCTCTGTGTAGCACTGGCTGTCCTGGAACTCACTCGGTAGCCCAGGCTAGCCTTGAACTCACAGAGCTCCACCTGCCTCTACCTCCCTGAGTGCTGGGATTAAAGGCGTGCGCCACTGCTGCCCGGCCCTAGTTCTACTTTTGAAAGTAGGGCTGTCATGACTTCAGCACTTTCTATAACTCCTGCTCTCTAATGCTGTTATGTTGGGGATTATTTCATCATATGGATTTTGTGAGACACCAACATTCAGACCTTGGCAAATATCTCTTGATACAGTTTCCTAGATTGTGTTCCAGATAGTGGGCCTACAAAGACAAATTTTTAAAAATTGATTTAAAACCATTTGCATAAATATATTCAGAACTACAGATAAAAGGTATAAATCACTGAGGAAAGAGAATGAGGGCAGTGCAGTCGGATGACACCAGCTACACAAAAGTGAAACCTTCAAACTACACACTTACCTGGCAGTGAGGCCAGAATGGAAATTTGTGTTCTGTTTCTTAGTGTCAGATAGGAGCTTGGCCAAGATAGCTTGTCTGACACAGGAGTTAGTGTCTGTGGAGATGCTTCCTTGGCCCGCTGGTCAGCCAACCTGTTTGAATATGTACGTGATTGTTCTTAGAACTTGTGACAGAGCTTTAATGTATGGGTGCATAGCACTCTGATCTGGTTTCGAATAAAAGTAAAATTGAGTTTGTGGATAGGACTAAATGGGCTGTGTCGTTCACACTGTCTTGAGTGTAATGTGATTAATTCCAGGCCTTTAGCCGATATCTGAGGCTGTAGGTCATTTGGCCTAACAGTCCATAGTCCTAGCTGTGGTCGGCACCCTCTTAAACTAGCCAGTCTTGGTGCAGTTCCTGCCTGCGTAGATTCTGTAGAGCTGGGTAGGGCGGGTTTTCTGTGGGTTCCCCAGTTCAAAATGGCTTGTATTTCACGAGAAGACTTAGACCGTTAAAGTTAAAATAGCCTACTGAAGGGGTAGGGGAAACTGGAGGGAATCCAGAGAGTCAGCCCTGTCTCGGTCATCTACACTCCCTCTGGATTGGTACTTCAGGACTTTACCTGTGACATGCACCTTCTTGCTGTCCCCAATGTTGTGGCTGGGTCCTGAGGAATGAATGGAATGTTGTGTGCTCTGAATAGCATAAAGCATGATGGACTGAAATAAAAATTAGTTGTTCTTTTTGCATGTTGAATACATGTTAAATATCATTATTAATTGGTAGGTGGAATACCACATTTTGTTTTCAAAATAGCCTGAGATAAAACTGGTCTCTCCAGTCTACATAGGTTAACTGAGGCTACATAAGTGTAGAGCCCACATTGGTTTCTATGCAGTCCCTGTGGTGCTGAAGAACAGTTCTGTTTTGTAGTCTTTGAGAGCAGTGGTTCTCAACCCAAGGCTCTGTTGCTTCCAGAGACTTTTGGCAGTATCTGGCGGCATTTTTGATTGCCTTAATTGAGACTAGGACAAGAGTATTATTGCCATATGCTACACACACACACACACACACACACACACACACACACACACACACACTCACCAAATATCTGGCTCAAAATGCCGATGGTATTGAGCTTAAGAAAACCCTCCTTTACAGCAATGATTAATCTATGGACCTGTTGGTCAAGTCAGGTTGGTTTTAATTACAATTTTTGCTTTTGTGTTTTAGCATGTGTGTGTGATGTGTACATATATGTGCAAGTGTGTGCGTGCATGTGTATGCATGCATGCACATGGGGGCCAGAGGTTGACTTTGGGTATTTTCCGTAGTCACTTCACTTTATTTACTGAGTCAGACTTTCCCTGACCCTGGCACTTGCTGTTTGGATAGCCAGCTTCCCTAGGGCTTTTGTTTATAGTTACTGAGTACTGGGTTATGGGTGGATCTGAACTCCAGGCCTCATGCTGGTGCAGCAAGAACTCTAGCCACAAATTCTTGAAAAGAACTGCATCTGTACTGAGCATGTATACTGTTTGTTTTGATATTATTTTCTGTGTTAAGAAATCTTTTTTGTTTTTTTTTTTTTTTTTTTGGTTTTTTCAAGACAGGGTTTCTCTGTGTAGCTTTGCGCCTTTCCTGGAACTCACTTGGTAGCCCAGGCTGGCCTCGAACTCACAGAGATCCGCCTGGCTCTGCCTCCCGAGTGCTGGGATTAAAGGCGTGCGCCACCAACGCCCGGCGATATTATTTTCTAAACAGTCCAATAGTTATTTATATTATATTGCATAGTGTATCCTCTAAAGGTGTTCTAAGGGTATGTGGGAATGTACGTAGGTCATGTATAACCATGCCATTCCATATAAAGGACCTGAGCATGACCGAATTTGGTATTCATGGGTATGGGAGGCTGTCCTGGAACAGATCTCTGAGGACAGAGGGACAGATGTTCAGAAAGAACACTTACATTGAGTATTTAAAAGCTGCCTTTTCCCTTTATCATTTTCTGTTTAATTTCATGCAGCTAATTTACTCAAAACTATAAAAAGTAAAAAAAAAAAATTGAAGTATTTTTGGCTCTTGTAACTATAGGAAGTAATTTTAAATGATAAGATTTCTAAGTTTCTGCTCTGGAGGTCTTGGAAATGTTACTATTTTATAATAAATCAAACAAATTTATGAGGAACCTAGGTTTAATTTTTAATGTTGTTTTGATGAGGTACATAAGGCAAATCAAAATCAGTTGTTGATTTTTCCATATTTTCAAGGGTCTATTTGGTTTTAGAGATGCCTGTTGACCAGCATAGAAGGTTATTTTCTAGCAAGGTAACTGTTTCCCTTACTTTCTTTAGAATGGCGGTATCTGTGAGCCTTTTTCTGTTTTTTTTTTTCTGGAAGGCTCAACTCCTATAAAAACTACAGCAAGCATCTCTCAAACCTGGCCTCCGTCTCAGGCTTCCAAATCCCTGCCTTGTTTGTGCCGAGAGTTTTGAGTGCTGGTTGTCAGTTTAGTCCAGTTTGCACACTTCTCTCTGATAATAGCTCTACTAAAAGACTATGAGAGGGTAGGCTTTCTTTTTTCCTTGTAAAGTACTCTATTATGACAATTTTTCTGAATTGCTGAGAAGTTGAAAAACTACCACTGAGGTTTTCTTCTGACTGTAATAAATTTTCTACTTTCTTATATAAAAATAATTTTTGATGTGTCTATTTTTTTTTCCTTAGATACCTTTGTCTGGATATGGAGGAACAAGTAATCTTATTTTAGAAGATGTTAAAAAATTATCTGACAGTTACTTGGTAACAGTGAATGGCTTAATTCCTGGCAAAGAAAGTAAAGTTACTTTTTCTGTTCGCAACACTGGCTCCAGAGCAGCCTTTGTTAAAGCAGTATGTTTTAAAGATTCTCAAAGAAAAGTTTTGCTGGATCCTAAAATAATGAGGATCTTTCCAGATAAATTTGTGCTTAAGGAAAGAACCCAAAAAGTAAGTATAAAATCTCTGCCCTAAAAACTAAAGTTATGTTTTGATTAATATTAATTATGTATTTTATGGCCAAGGGCTAAAATCATGTTAGAAAGGAGTAAGGAATAGAAGTACTTACCTAGTTTTTCTGGAAGACCTGTACCCGCAGGGTTTCTCTGTGTAGCCCTGGCTGTCCTGGAACTGTTGACCAGGCTGGCCTCGTACACAGAGATCTCCCTGCCTCTGCCTTCCAGTGTACTGGTTCTTGTGCCTGTGTTCTATTTAGTATTGCAGGACTGTTCACTAGAGTGAGATGACCACTGAGGAAAATACTGACTGTTGGTACTCGTGATTTTCTTTTGTATATCAGGATGTTACTTTACTGTACAGTCCATCAGACAGACAGAGTGACAGCAGACCCTCAACACAGCTGCTAACTGTCTACTTCTTTGGTGGTGACGAAATCTCCAGACAGCAGTATCGAAGGTACAGACTTTGTTCAGACAGTGTTAGGAACTGGTCAGTGAAAGCAAGGAGAGTTAATGATTTGGAAGTTTTAGAACATACCTCACTATTTATTAGTCAACTGATAGGTGAAGAAAACATTGGTAAATTGGTGTGGCTCATAAGTTGGCATAATGTGAGGTAGAAATACTTGGAGGAAACACCTCTATTTTCCTGCATTCTGCTTTCTTTCTTGACATAGGGTATATGCCTCTTTTTCCTTATCCAATAGGACCATCATACTTTACACTAGGACTCTACTCCTAACATACTTAAGAATATATCAGATCAGTTTAGAAAAGATTTTAAGAACTACTGACAGGTTATATTATATAAATCTACATGATTAACTTAGAATATCTCTAGAAAATCTAAAATTACTGGAAAATATAGTTGTATTTTTAAAATGTGTAGGATGGTTTAACTTATAGATACTTTATAAAATTTGATACACCTCATATAAATGATTTAATATGCCGGGCGTTGGTGGCGCATGCCTTTAATCCCAGCACTCGGGAGGCAGAGGCAGGCGGATCTCTGTGAGTTCAAGGCCAGCCTGGGCTACCAAGTGAGTTCCAGGAAAAGGCACAAAGCTACACAGAGAAACCCTGTCTCAAAAAACAAAAAACAAAAAACAAAAAAAACAAAAAACAAAACAAAACAAAAAAAGATTTAATATACTGAGTTGGGAAGTTTGGAATATTGCTCTAGGTCAAGTGTGATTAAAAATCGGTACATTGTTATGTGATAAATTCTGGGTGCTTCTTATTATAAAATTGAGTTTCTTTGGCTAGAGCAGCTAGAGGAAGTTCATGATGAGAGTGATAGCTCACTATGTGATTCTTTGAACCTGGCTTTTTTATTTTTTGAGACAGGGTCTCTCTACATAGCCTTGGCTGTCCTGGAACTCACTACGTAGACCAGGCTGGCTTCAAACTCACAGAGATTCACCTGCCTCTGCCCCCGTGAGTGCTGCGATTACAGGCGTGTGCCACCAAGCACAGCTGAACTGGGCTTCTTAATTAGTTTAGAATAATTTGAAGAAATCAGATCATCACATGTCCTGTTTCCTTTTCTCTCTACTGAAACATAAAAAATACAGTGTGTTGTTTCATAACTCCTATGTACCACAAACGTATGGTGCTGAAATTTCCTTTGGATATGAACATTCGAGAATTTCAGAGATGTTTATAGTTTGTTTTTCACTGTAAAGAGATCCTTTGGAAGATGCTTATTTCTACAGTAGTTATGTGGTTACTTAAGTATTTCCCTAAACAGCTTATCATTATTTATTTTTTTTCCGTCTCCCACTGAGGCAAGTTTTATGACCAAATTGTCACAAATAATGAAAAGATAGGCCTTCAGAAGGATCTATCCTTCTTTCTTCTCTTACATTAAAGAGCTCTTCCTTTGATATTACTATTGAGCTAAAACTAATGATTTCACTACCATTTCAGCTGAACTTCCAAAACCAGGTTTGGCTCTTTTTAGAGTACTTACATTGTGACTTAAGGTATATGCTCTATGAACGAATGTACCATGCTGTTAGTGGGGTTGCCAAACGCTTTAAGATCTGATGTAAGTCACTCTATGTGTAAAGTGACTAAAGACCTCTTGTGGCAGAGCCCTGCTGCATAAACCAGGAGTCACAAGGCAGATGCTTCCGGAACACAGTGGGCTGCAGAGCGTCGACTTCGCTGAAGCATTTCAGGGTGAGCTACCCATAGATGAAGGTAAGAGCTGCACCAGCCTCCATCTCTCGGGCCACTTGTGTCTAGGGTGCTGTGCACAGGAAGTGGTCTCTGACTTTAAAGACTATCAGTGAGTTCAGTGTCCTCTATGGAATGGGAATGGCATCTACTTTTCATCCTTAAGGATTTTGAAAATCAGATGGAAGAACTTTGCTTTATAAATATTTTTGGTTTCAGTAATGTATGTCAGTAAAGAGTAGGCTCATGAATGGAAGGAGGATGGGGCCATTATTACACTCATTTCATGCTGTTTCAGATTTCTCGATCATGTTTAGAGAAGTAGTGGTGTCCAAGACATCCCAAACACACAAGCAGAGCATAGGATAGATGCGTAAGCTCACTCGAGAGAAACAGTTCAAATATTTAATTGTGTCTGTTTATCCATACAAAATAAATACACCAAGACATACAAACTGTAAAAATGCATATATAATTTTTATACCATAATAATTTTTATAGTGTTGTTGATAGTAGTAAGAAGTTAGAAGAAGTACCCTAAATGTCCAAGCATTTAGGGCAGAATATTTATAACCATTAGAACAGTGATATGAATTTGTGATAAATGTCATTTAATGAAAGTCTTCATTTATTAAGAAAATATCATTTAAAAATTTTCATAGCAAAGTATCATTTTGGTAAAATAATATGTAAATATTTATGTAAATAAAATCACACATGAATATACACATTTAGGTTAAGGTCCATCTTTGCTACTTTAGAACATCATCCCTTTTTCAGAGGAAAGTTCTAGCTAAGAGCTAAACTTTATTTTGCTGTGGATGTACGTAGTAAGTGACATTGCAGCTGCTGTGAAGATGTCAATAAAAGCAGGTAGAGTTTGCAGTGGATCGGAAGTTGGCATAATTCCACCAGCTAGTGATAGTCCATTCACCTGCTGAATAAATGCATTCCGAAGAGAGATGGTACCAGCTGTGTGGACACTAGAATGCAGTCCTTCCCCTGAAGGACTGACAGATGTCAAAGACAGATGTAGGGAAGACTAAAGTGTGTTGTGAGGAATGGAGCACTGGAGTGTGTTTAGGAATGGGAGAGCAGTCACTGAGAATGACTTGACTGTCAAAATATACTTGAAGAACAGGAAATTTAGACAAAGTGGAGAAGATGGACCAGGATGAGGAAAGATACTCCAGGGTAGCTCCTTGACCAGAAATTCAAGAAGTGTGTTGTAAGAAGCGTTGTTTTGGTAAACCTATTAATAAATAAGAAGCAACTACTCTCATAATTTGTAGTCATGGCATAGTTACTATAAATTTAAATTTACTACCTGGCATGGTGATACATGAATGTGATGCAAGCATTTGAGAGTGGATTCAGGAGGATCAGAAGTACAGGACCAACCTTGGCTATATGAGATCCTGTCTCAAGAAAAACAAAACCAATTTACTGCTTAAGCATGATTTCCATTTAAAATGTATAATTTTTAAAGGATAATAGAATGAAATACACTCCCTAGAGATGTTCATGATGCTCCCCCCCTTTTTAATTAATCTAGAAACATTTAGTAATGCTAATAGTGACTGGTTCCTAGATTTGCTGAACTGTGAAACTTGCCTTTAGCCTTTCTGTGCTTCAGATTCCTCCTTTTAAATGTGTACCTCATAATACCTACCTCAAAGAGTCACTCTGGAAATTTAGTTAACCTGAAGAACTAGAAGAGTGCCTCGCTTACCATATATGCTTTGTGCCATACATATCTTGAAAAATGTTCATGTTTTAAGGCTCACGGTGTCCCTGAGATAGATGAGCACTGCTGTTCCAGATCACATTTGAGGGAACTAAAGCTCAGAGGCGTTTATCAAGTTGCCAAAGGTTATGGAGTAGCAAAGATGATCATTCATATTTGGGTCATAGTTTGTCAGCTTTGGTGGTGGACAGTCTGTACCAGTTAGTAGTATTGATAATTGAGATGCTTCCTACCCCAACCTAAGGCAATAATATGGCTATATGTAAATGTATTGTTTTGTGCTGTGCTTGCATGAGGATTTATGTGTTTCAAAGTGTATTCTTTTGCAGCATGTGATCTTCCTCAGCGGCCTAATGATATTCAGCTCTTTTATGGAAGCATGCGTAAAATTGCCCTGTCAGTAATTGGAGAATTCAGAGAGTCCGTTTCTAGCAGAGAATTTCTTCAGCCTTCTTCCAGTGCTAGGTTGGAATCTAAAAGGTAAAACAAATACATAAACAAATCTTTTGCTAGATTTCATGACTGATTCATAATGCAGCTCATCTCCCCACTATGCCATGTTATTTTTTCTCATTTTTCCTACTCTTAAAGCTTAATTTGATTATTTAAAGCTCCTAGAAAAGTTCAAAAATAATAGTGCAGACAACTTCTGAAAACTCAGTACTCAGATTTCCTAGTTGTTAGCATATTTATGTTGCCATCTCTTTTTTATAGAAATTTTTGTCTTAGTCATATAACAGTGAACTGCAGGCATGAGTAACCCTGAGTTGCTAAAATTAGTCCCCATAGTTAATCTATCAGAGTTAGAACATTTAACATCAAGACAATGATATCCGTAGTGCATGGACTCTGTTTATACATCTCTGTTAAAAATAAATCTCTCCAGTTAAACTATGGAAGAAGATCCTCTTTTCTCTTGTCTAGAATCCAAGTTTATATTACATTCTGATGAACTGTCTCCTCAGTAATGAGCTGTCCTTCCTTACCATTCATAAATGAGAGAGTATGAATGGATTATCAAATCAGAACCTCAGTCAAAGAATTCATAGTTACGCTTTGCTGATAATTTGAGATCAGTTATCTGTGGTGCTTCCTAAGTACTTTTTGTATTAATACCTGTGTTCTAGGCCAGTTTTACACAGATTCTCTGTATTGAGCATGTGGCAAAAGGGAGCTATTTTAAGCATGAAAGATCTGTTTTATAGTTTGGTAATTAAATAATTTATATGATAATTTTCAAAGAGCTATGTCCCATAGGCTCATAAATTTCAGGTTTCTTTCCCCAGACAGTTGTAAGCAGATGATACACTAAACATGCTATTACAGCATTCTGTAGACAGGGATTAGCATGCTGCCTATGAGATTACCACATCTGCCCAAGTCAGCTCTTTTTTTCCTTAGTTTTCCCAGTAAAAGTGAGAAAATAGTTTACAGGCCAGCTGTTGACCATTTTCTTACCAATGACTTTTCAGTTTGCAAATTCAGCTTTGATGCTTTCAGCAGTACACCAAAGAAATGATTCTGTTTACTTTTTTTTTTTTCCCATGCGTTTCATAGATGGTATATGATGTTGACCCATCCTGGTGGTGTTTTTGTTTTGAACTGTGTAAACCAGGCTGGCCTTGAATTCACAGAGATTTACCTGCCTCTAACTCCTGAGTTCTGTGATTAGAAGCATGTGCCACTGTGCTCAGCAGTAGTAATAGTCTTAACTTTTTTTTTTTTTTTTTTCGAGACAGGGTTTCACTGTGTCATTTTGGTGCCTGTCCTAGATCTCACTCTGTAGACCAGGCTGGCCTTGAACTCACAGAGATCCGCCTGGCTCTGCCTCCTGAGTGCTGGGATTAAAGATGTGCGCCACCACCACCCAAGTAATGTTCTTATTACTTGGTTAAAACTAGTGTTTTCAAGTTTCTCCACTACCAAGTTAATATCTTTCAAGCAAATACTCAGATATAGAGAATTAATTTGTTACCAAATTTTTTACCTCTGTTGGTAATTGTTGCCTGATTCATGTTATTGCTATCATGGTAGCCAAAAGTATTCTTTTTATTCTTTTTATATTCTATAGTTGTAGTTGGCTGTCCACTGTGAAGAAGAGCCTTTTGTTTGTACTTACTAATAGCAGGGTGGGCTTAGAGAGTCAGTGTGACTCTTGGTTCTCTCCTCTCATTCTGGTTCACTATTACTTTTGATGGGTCTCCCATCAGGCCTTGAGTAGTTTCTTACTCATTAGCACAGCAAGGTAGTCGAGGCTTATCTGACTTTACCCTTCCCAGCTTTACGATGCTCGTTTCTCTTAGAAGTACCTTTGTTTAGAAAATGACATTGGAAACCAGGGAATATCATTGGGTTTGCCCATTGTATTGTAGTGGAAGACCTAAGAAGTGCATGGATTCATGTGTAAATCCACATGTTTCTGTATCTATTTATGTTCGTAAATATGTCAAAAAAGCAAACACGAGTTTATATGAGTGCCTCCAGTTCCTATCTAACACTATAGTATATCTTCTCCATAGTTATGTTGTTCTCTGATTAGCCCCATTACCCTCTTCTGCCGTTTTCTTCCTTCCTTCCTTCCTTCCTTTGATAGGGTCTGACTGTGTAGCCCTGGCTGGCCTGCAATGCCTGTGTGGACCAGGATAGGATAGCCTCCAACTCACTGAAAACTACTCGTCTCAGCCCCGAGGTGCTGAGATTAAAGGCGTATTGAGATTAAAGGTGTATTGAACCATGCTTAGTGAATTTGGTTCACTATTGGGCCATTTTCCAGTAAATTGTTTAAGAGATTTTTGATACAGAAGTCATGCAGAAAAAAAAAAAAAGATGCAGATCATCTAAAGTTCCTTTTTTTTTAATTCTCTGTCTTTTCTCTCCTGTAGTACTGGGGTCAGACCCCAAGGCATTGTCATGCTTGGCAAGCACTCTATCTCAGAGCCACATCCCAAGCCCTATAAAGTACTTTTAAGTATATAAAATATGGAGACTTCTTTTTTGTTTGTTTGTTTGTTTTTCGAGACAGGGTTTCTCTGTGTAGCTTTGCGCCTTTCCTGGAACTCCCTTGTAGACCAGGCTGGCCTCGAACTCACAGAGATCCGCCTGCCTCTGCCTCCCAAGTGCTGGGATTAAAGGCATGCGCCACCACCACCCGGCAAAACATGGAGACTTCATATTTACTAAACTATATATGGCATAGCATACCCTTTTACTTGTGTCATTTTTTTTAATTTTATGAAGCTCTGATATAAAATGTGAAATAATTAGATTTGTTAGTATTTTTGATGTCTCTTTCTTTTCTGTTTTCAAGTGATTTTCCCAGTGAATCTGGAACGTCTGGAAAACAAAGTGGCAATGTCTCTTTGGATGTTTTACCAGTTAAAGGCCCTCAAGGTCCTCCTTTTCTCTCAAAAATTGCCCACCCAGCTCAGGACACACCAACCTCTGAAGAAAGGTGGGCTGTCCATCCGGAACACTTGATTCTGGTAGCTCCTCCTACTTGTGAATACTTGGGTAAGAACTTCTCAGAAGTGCATTTAGGAGTCAAGATTTGCATCTCTGTAGCTGCAGCTCCCACCCGAGACCTGACAGTTGATCAGTATTCCACTAAGGAGCTCTACCTGCTACTTGGTGATGGAACCCTGAAAACTCTGGTTCTGGGCAGGAACACATGGTGCATCCATGTTTCCCAGAATGAAATCAGATGGGAGCCTTTCAGGTTATAGTCTCTAACCTGGCTCAGTGCAGCCAGTGTCTTTGTAGTTTCTAGGAGTTATTAAGAAGACACTTTAACGCAGACTGGAAATTCCTATAATTGAACTGTTGAGAAAAGCAAAATAAGCTATTGTTACACAAGTGCGTTTATTCAGGATTCAGTATTACTAACATTTGTTTTTTCACTATGGCTAAATGGAATTAACATCATTTATCTGTTCCAGTAGGTGACATGGCAAAAACTGGACGTTTCCAGATTATAAATAATTCTGTTAGGGTACTGAAATTTGAGCTATACTGGCCAGCACATTGCCTGACAGTCACACCACAGCATGGATTTATCACACCAGAGTAAGTATGTTTTTTGTTTTTTTTTTTCTGTGTTATTATTCAGATGCCATCATGGAGGCTCTCCCCCCCCCCCCGCCCCCCCCCTTTAGACAGGGTTTCTCTGTGTATCCCTGGCCGTCCTGGAACTTGCTCTGTAAACCAGGCTGGCCTCAAACTCAGAGATCCATCTGCCTCTGTCTCCCAAGTGCTGGGATTAAAGACATGTGCCACCATGTCTGGCTTTTTGCAGGCCTTTTAAAACAAGGTATTAGTTATATATAATAAGTATAGAACATTATCATACATGTGTAAATATCTTATACATGTATTGTGACCTTATTTCCCTTCTGTCCCCACTCCCACTGATTTCTTTCCTCCTCTCAACTGAAGGACCAGGTTATCTCATACAACTGTGTTCAGGTTTCGGTTGTAGAGCTCTTGCCTAGCATGTGTGAGGCCCTGGTTTCTGTACCCAGAACTGCAGAAATAAGCAAATAAAGTTAATCAGTGGAGATCACATCTTACTCTGTGACGCACAGTTTAAGATATCACACACACAGCTAGGTAGGGGTACCCTAAGATGGAAAAGAGACGTGATTGGTGAGGAACAGAGACCCTGGAATGGAAGACATCAAAGTGTTTCTAACACACTATTCTGCTCACAAAATCACAATGTAGGGAATAAAGCCAGGTATGTGATGAGGGTTGGCAGTCTCTCTCAAAGCCTAGCTGTTTTGCTTTCTCTGTCCTTGGTTTGAAATGAGCATTGTTTTTTGTTTGTTTGTTGTATTTTTTTCTGAAGACATTTTTCAGCCAGAATTTCCTGATTTGTAACATGTCTGAACCACAACCTCGTTTATAAGGTTCTATATAAAATGTCCTAAGAAGGAGTCTTTTTGGGTTCAGCTATTCCTACACAGATACTGTCTACACCCAGCCTGATTACTGACAAGATGAAAACCACAGCTTTGCAGCTTTGCAGAGACTTTTATCTGGTCAGCATAGAACTCTGTCATCTAAAGTGCTTAGTGTTTGTGATTAACAGCACTGCAGAAGAGCAACATGGAGTTCATTTACATTTGCAAAATTATGATTGCGTATTTGTAGAGTTTGCTGGACTGGTGCTGTGAACTGATGTAAGGATAGGGTATCCAGAGTATACCTGGAGAAAAGCAATCAGCTCAGCTTGCGCTGAGTGCTTATCACACGCAGCATTCCCTTGCTAGCTGCTGAGTAAAAAGATAGGGATGATAGAAGTTATTTTACAAATGACCCTGGGGGCCCCATAGATTAGCTGTTAGTCATAGAAAATCATTTTGCTATGCTGTTTTTTTGACAAGTGTGATTTTTTTTTTTTTCCCCATAGACACAAGTCTGATCTCTTCATTTAAGCTTACCTTTAGGTCCTGGAAGAGAAATTTGAGAACAAAGAATATCAATAACTAGCTAATTAATAACCCCTCTCCATTTTCCTCTCATACTTTCTTCCAGTTTACTGGAAAGTTAATTTGCTGTGTGCTGTAACCATATCATCCCTAATTATCAAGTGGCTCAGAGTTTGTGTAGTATGAATCTGTCTGGAATTGATTCTGAGGTGATATTTCTATTCAATGTTTTATACTAGAAAGAGTTTTTCCTTGGGCTAAGGGATTTGTACCAGTATACTTTTTGTTTGCCATTGTTGGGTATTGAGGCTAGATGAACCATATGAAAAAGTTGGGGCAAGAGCTAACCATTCTTTGTTTTTTCCCAGCCACAGGAAACGATTGATGTAGATGAATTTCTAAACGGCCTTATTAAATAAGAAACACAGAGCCAAATATAGGGGTGAAAGCCTTAGAGATCAGGAAAATAGTGAGAATTACCAACCTTACCTCTCCAGGTCTGCAGCTACCAAAAAGGAGCTACTTCCTGTCTATCCTGTGCCTTTATTGCCTTGCTGTTCTGCCCTCTCATTGGCTCTTAGACCAGCTACAACCTCACTTCCTTGTCAGTGCCTGTCTATTTAGACCTCCAGGTCTCTATGGTTGGTACTGGGATTAAAGGAGTGTGTCACCATGCTTGGCTCTTGCCTAGTGTGTCCTTGAACACACAGAGATCCTACCTGCCACATGATCAGATTAAGGGCGTGTGCTACCACTGCCTGACTTTTGTGTTAATAGCTTGCTATGTCCTCTAATCTCCAGGCAAACTTTATTTATTAACATACAAATAAAATATCACCACAGATTGGTTATTGTAGAACACTGTTTGTAACTTGTCATTACTTATGTAAAAGCGAAGGGTATTGTCAGTGTTCATTATTAATTTTTTTTTAAAGGAGTAAAATACAAATTCTTGTGAGTCCCAATTCTTCCCTGTCCACAAAACAATCAATGTTCCCATGGGCTGGCTTGATCTACGTACACTGTGATAATGGAGAGAAGGTATGTCTAAGTTATTTTTCTGAGCAGCATTCCTTTTATTTTGTAGCTTCAGTTTCACAGTTCTTATTAACTTTTACATTTCGGAAGTCAAATGAAACCCAAGTAGGTATACTTCTCAGAGCACTTCCTGTACAGAATTTTGCCCTTAGTGATCTGAACAGTTTTATTGTGAGACAGGGATGGAAAATAAGGACCTAGAGACTATTGCAAATTATTTACTTTAAAATCAAAAAGGAAGGAGGGAGAGAGGCAGGGAGGTGACACAGTGGGTAAGCACTTGCCTTCTAAGTGTCAGGACCCGAGTTCAGAGCCCCAGAGCCTGTGTAAAGACAGACACAGGAGTGTGCATCTGCTTATCCTAGGGCTTCCATAGCAAGATGCGAGGCAGAGACAGGAGAATCCCTGGAAACTCACTGGCTTCTTAGCCAGTGTACACAGTGACAAAAGAGAAGCCTTACTCAAAACAAGATAGAAGGAGTACCAACAGCCCCGTGAGCACTCAGGCACATGTACATGCACACTCACACACCCATGCACACACATGCAGAGACAGCAGAAGGCAGGAGGGAGGGAAGAAAGCTAATGCTGAGAGAGGAGCTAGAACCAAGGATATACTTCTTTGAGATCTGAATAAACTTTAATTTCTAAATTCATCAGTGTTTCATTTGTTTGGAATCTCTTTACCATAATTTAAAAACCAGAATGTGCCTTTTAAACTAGTAGTTACTTATGTGTCTTATTCATTTGACCTATTTCAGAAAATAGTAAAAGTTCAAATTCGAGAAGATTTGACTCAAGAACCTTTACCTCATTTGGCCTCCAGTACATTTGGAAATCTTGCCCCAGGACCTGAACCTTCCATTAGCCATTGGACAAAACCAATAACAAAACCACCTTCCACAAAAGTTGAAATTAGAAGCAAGACAGTGATTTTTCCTCCAACAGAACCTGGTAAAACCTCAGGTATTGTATCACAAAGTTAGGTCAGTCAGATGTCAGCTGCTGCATACAGTCTAGTGCTTTGCTTTTAGTACAGCTGTGCATTTGTATACCAGGTCTCAAACCAGGGTATCACACTTGTTAGTGCTTTGCTGCTGAACTATACTTCTAGCCCCTTGTGCTGGAAGTTCATCCTAAGTAAATACATACAAAATTTACTCCTTATACTTAAGGAGAAAATTATGGAGTCATTGGTAGTCATTTCAATAATGGGATAGATTTGGAAATACAATCTTAAACTCTGAGTCTAGGCTCAAATAACTGTGTGTTCCTGGTATTTAGGTATTATTGAATGGTCATTGCTGTCCTGTTCCAACCAGATCTCTAACCTAGTAATTGAAGAAGAAAGGAGATGGGTGTCTTAGGATTCTATTGCTGTGAAGAGACACTATGACCACAGCAACATTTACTGGGTCTGGCTTACAGTTCAGAGGTTTAGTCCATTATCATCATGTTAAGTAGCATGGTGTCGCACAGGCAGACATGCTGTTGGAGAGGTAGCTGAGAGTTCTCTATCTGGATTGGCAGGCAGCAGGAAGAGAAAGTGCTCCTGGGCTTGGCTTGGGCTTCTGAAACCTGAAAGCCCAGCCTCAGTGACACACCTCCTCCAACGAGACCACTTATACCCTCCTGCCACTCATGCCCTTCCCCCTTCTTTCTGGTCTCCCTGAGCAGTGGCCTGTAAATGGATAGTGACTGCTCTTTGCTCAGGTGATGTGTTCTTAGAGGTGTCGGACCCAGGACAGAACCTTCATCTCTCTAGCCTGACCATGTGAGTCATTGACACCTGTCTTCCCATTGTATCATAATCGTGTTCTTTTGTTTCAGCCCTTCAATGTCTTTGCACTTTTCCTTGAAGAAAAAAAAAAAATCCAAAACAGGATCTCTGATTCTCTAGAAACTTCTGTAGTTTCTATTTGACTGTAAGGTCATGAGGTTTTTCATAGAGCTGCTTGCCACTAGCCTCTCAGAGTACAAATGTGCAATTTTTCTTTTCAGAGAACTATCTGGAACTGGAGAATTGTGGCCCCACAAATGTGAGGTGGCACCTGTCATCCTTTGCTCCCCCGTATGTCAAGGTCAGTCATCTCAACTGTTCAGACGGTGGGCTATTTCAAACCCTGACTACAAGTACAGGTTGAGATGCTGGTTGTTTGTTCCACCACTTTATGCACAGGTGTTTTTCTGTAGGTGGGGATGGCCTGTACCCATGCTTTTTCACCAGATAATTCTGAGAGTCAAATTAGAAAGCTTTTTTTAAAGTGTAAAACATACAAAAATGTTTGCTCCATTTAATTTTCCTAGTTCTGATTTTTATCTGAAATAAATTAGTTTGAGAAATGTGAAGGTTTTTATTATTGAGCCCCACGTGTGCACACCCTACTTCCTTTCCATGCGCACTGTGTGTTGTGTTCACTCATTGCTGTTCCGTCTGTCATGTTTCAGCCCCTGGGAGCTGCTGACGTAATGGCATGGGCGGAGCTCAGCTGGGGAGAAGGCCCTTTCCTAGGAGTGTACTGATGGTTCTTGACCTGTTTTTGAGATGGATTTGTCCTGTCCTCCATTACTATAAGAATAATGGGATCTTTTTTCTTAATTTATTATATTATGAGATTCTTTATCATTTGAATAGTAATTAAATAGCCATTTAAGTATTTAAAATGATTATTTTCCAGGGAGTTGATGAAACTGGAAATGTTTTTAGAGCTACCTACACAGCATTCAGATGTAAACCTATTTCTGGCACACTGGAAGGCCATGGAATCCAAAAGGTGAGTTCTAGAAGTTTTTCATAGACAGCTGGTAAGCACATGGTATTATTCTACGAGGAATGAATCATGTGACCTGGTCACTTCAGACCAGAGCTGGCCTCAGAGCCAGCTGTCCACTGGAGAAGAGGTCTGCTGGCACAACCACACTTCCGTTGTGCTGTGGTGGGAAGTCTGCGGAGCAGCATCCAGTGTGCTGACCAGGTTACAGCTGCGAGTGTTCAGTCAAGACAGCGGTTCTCCCGCCAGCCATGGCCACTGAAACCCGATTCAACGTCACAGCATAGTTATCAGGATATTTCATGGGCAGCAAGTCCTTCCAGCTGTTGTGAGCTTTCATTATTTTCAAAGGATGATTTTTTAAAAATTATTTCTTTGATTTTTTTTTTTTTTTAAAGGTTTATTTATTTATTGTGTATACAGTGTTCTGTCTGCATGTATGCCTGAATGACAGAAGAGGGCACCAGATCTCATTACAGATGGTTGTGAGCCACCACGTGGTTGCTGGGAATTGAACTCAGGACCTCTGGAAGAGCAGCCAGTGCTCTTAACCTCTGAGCCATTTCTCTAACCCCATGATTTTTGAGATAATATACTTACATTGTTTCCTTCTTCCCCTCCTCCCTCCAAGAACTCCAAAACCAAGGAGTTCTTACTCTCTTTCAAATTCATGGCCACTCTTTTCATTATTTGTTACATACATAATCCCACTCAAAACCTTAGCTGGAGGTCTAGAGAAATGGCTCTAGCCGAGGACCCAGGTTGTTTCCCAGCACCCATATCAGGTGGTTCATGATGGCCTGTAACTGCAGCTTCAGAGGACCCTACTGAGGTGTCCATTTGTGACTGAGCACTCCCTGGGTAATTACTCCTGGCATTCTGACCACTTGTGAGTTTCTACAGTAACCACCATCCGCTGCCCAAAGAAATTTCTCAGATGAGGTCTCAGGGCTACACACACTGTGGCTAGAGAGCCAAGAATTAATTAATTAATTCCTTCCTGCCTGCCTGCCTTCCTTCCTTCCTTCCTGCCTTCCTTCCTTCCATCTATGTATTTGTTTGTTTGTTTGTTTGTTTGTTTGTTT